>JANIJG010016551.1:46527-74056 GCA_024611175.1 Megaceryle torquata | reverse complement strand
GTTTAAACCCCTCCAGGGATGGTGACTCCACCACCTCCCTGGGCAGCCTGTTCCAGTGCCCAACCACTCTCTCAGTAGAGAATTTCCTTCTAGTATCCAATCTAAACCTCTCCTGACACAACTCGAGGCCATTTCCTCTCATTTTATCAATAGTAATTTGGGAGAAGAGACCAACACCAGGCTCACTACAACCTCCTTTTAGGTAGCTGTAGAGAGCAATAAGGTCTCCTCTCAGTCTCCTCTTCTCTAAACAACTCCGGTTCCCACAGCCACTCTTTGTAAGACGTGTTTTCTAGACCTCTCACCAGTCTTGTTGCCCTTCTCTGGACCCACTCCAGCACCTCAATGTCCTTCTGTGGTGCCCAAAACTGGACACAGTACTCAAGGTGTGGTCTCACCAGTGCCGAGTACAGGGGCACGATCACCTCCCTACTCCTGCTGGTCACACCGTTTCTCTTATAGACCAGGATGCTGTTGGCCTTCTTGGCCACCTGGGCACACTGCTGGCTCATGTTCAGTTGGCTGTCAACCAACACCCCCAGGTCCTTTTCCACCATGCCTACTGAAATATTAGGTCAGCATAGAATTTGGCTCAGCCCATGTAGGGGAGGCAACAAAATGTGATTTTGATGTTAGTGGTGAAATTCTTACTGACATCAGCAGGAGAATGATTTGTTCTTCTCTATGACTGCAGTCAGAAATGAATGCCTGATTGGCAGCCTCCAAGGAGCTGTGTTTTCTCAAACGTTACATGGAGAGGAAATATTATGTATAACTGAGTTTTAATTGTTTCTTGAGATATTTTCAGCATGAATAGGTTACACAGTCATTTCAGAGAAATGCTATTATTTCAGTTCTATTAGAGTGGTATTTTTGCTTGCTTCATCACACAAACTTTTCTTAAAGAAAGTTTCTTAAAAAAATACCTTAGTAATTAGTTCTCTGGTATTAAGGAGGGGCATAAACCTATAGGAAATGAATAACTATTTTAAAGAAACACTTTCCATTAAGGAAAAGCTGGAAGATTATTATGCTAGTAACAGTCTGGATGGTGCCATTCCATGCAAAATTACCATAGGTATTAATGGAAGTTTTGTGCTAAATCAGCAGTAGTTTTAGGTAGTGGATTGTGAAAAAGGATATGCTGCCCAGCAGGATCTTAATCCTTCTGCATTTACTTAAGCAAACTTTGTCTTTGAAATGCTTTTGAAATCTGTCCCAATTTTCAGCAGGAGTCATGCCTGAATAATATTACAGGATCGGGCTTCAAATGTAAGGGCAACGGTATTTAAATATATTAAGGCATATTTTCTCTTAATCCTGCGATGTAGAACGTAGGTTAGAGGAGGAAAGAGCTGTAGCTTTAGCGCATTACTTTTTGTCTTAGCCACTGTGGACTGATTTCTCCACATGTTCTCGTACTGTTTTGTTTTCAGGGACAGCTCTGTTGCTTAGACCAGGCTGCTGCAAAGATGGGGCCCCTGGAAGCAGTAGGTGAAGAAAACCAGACAGATGAAATGAAAATGGAGCTGTTCACCAAGCTGTACTTGCCAAGATACACTACACCACTCAGCGAATTGGCTCTGGATCCTAAACCAGAACTGAAGGACAGCACAACTCTAGTTGAAGTGCAGATAATCCTCATCTTTGCGTACTGCTCCATTATCCTGCTGGGGGTGATTGGAAACTCCCTCGTGATCCATGTGATCATCAAGTTCAAAAGCATGCGCACCGTGACTAACTTCTTCATTGCCAACCTGGCTGTGGCTGACCTGCTGGTGAATACATTGTGCCTGCCCTTCACTTTGGTTTACACACTGTTGGGCGAATGGAAACTTGGCCCGGTCTTGTGCCACCTGGTGCCTTATGCCCAGGCTCTTGCTGTGCACGTGTCCACTGTTACTTTGACTGTGATTGCTTTGGATCGGCATCGCTGCATCGTCTACCACTTGGAAAGCAAAATCTCTAAGCGGATCAGCTTCCTGATTATAGGAGTTGCCTGGGCAGTCAGTGCCCTGTTGGCAAGTCCTCTGGCCATCTTCCGTGAGTACTCACTGATTGAGATCATTCCTGATTTCAAGATTGTGGTCTGCTCTGAGAAGTGGCCAGGGGAGGGGCAGCTCAACTATGGCACCATCTACAGTATCTCCATGCTCCTGATCCAGTATGTGCTGCCTCTGGCAGTCATTTCCTATGCCTACACCCGCATTTGGACCAAGCTCAAGAACCATGTTAGTCCTGGGGCAGGGAATGACCACTACCACCACCGGCGGCGGAAAACCACCAAGATGCTGGTGTGTGTTGTTGTGGTGTTCGCTGTCAGCTGGCTGCCATTTCACACTTTCCAGCTAGTCAGTGACATTGACAGTCAGGTGTTAGACCTGAAAGAGTACAAACTGATCTACACAGTGTTTCATGTCATTGCCATGTGCTCAACATTTGCTAACCCCCTTCTCTATGGCTGGATGAATAACAACTACAGGACGGCCTTCCTCACGGCCTTCCAGTGTGAACAGCGGCTGGACTCCATCCACCCTGAAGTATCAGCAGCTTTCAAAGCCAGGAAGAAACTAGAAGCAAAGAGGATTCAATTCCCTGGAGACTCTTTCACACAACCTACCAATGTCTAAGACATCCAACTTGAAAGAAGAAATGAATAAGTTGAGGACAAAGGGATAAATCCATTTTGACACATGCATTTTTAATGCATAGTTTTATTCATAAATGGTGAAAAAAAAAAGTAGCAGGGAAGTCAAGGCAGGTGGTATGATTTGAGTGGAGTGGTTTGGCATCAAGAATATGTGACTATGCAACTGCAAGGAAATAAAAGGGAGAGGCTTTGGTTACAGCTGTCTCTAACAGGGTAAGAGATGGTCCCATCTCTTTTTGACACAGGCAGAGTTTGTTGGTTTTGCTATAGGAAGGCAAACAGGAATATTGATGGTGGGAGCAGGTAATTTTTATATTGGATATGGAGATCAGGGAGGGCAGAAGTCTGCCAGGGCAATGAAGCCTGTGGGAGAGGAACGGGCTCTGCTGGGTGAAGCTCAAAACTTTTTAGACCCCTTCCCTCCCACAGGCATCTTTTGTCAACACAAGGGAATTAAGAAGAGAAATATGTTACTGGTTTTTGACTTGTACTGAAGTGCTTCAAACCAGAGCATTTGAAATAGATTATGGAAAAGGAGAAAAAACCCCATCCCAAACAATAGATTCAATGTGAAGAAAGATCGGGCTTCTACATGAAATGAAATGTGGGGTTTGATCAAACAAATTGGGTAAAAAAATCATTCCTTAAGAACTGGCTTATGCTGGTGAGAAAATCACAAGCCTGTGACCTGATCAGTCATTCTCTGCAGATCCTGTGCTGAGAACAGCTCACAAACGCAGTGCTTTAAAGTGGAATTTGAGGGCAGGGAATGCAGGCTCAGGTCTTCTGTGAGCACTTCATAAACTGCCAATATTTTAATTTTCAGGACCTGCTTAAATGTCTAATGTGTTATTAACTCTACAGGCTTTGAATTGTTGCTGCTTTCTCCCTGAATAATAACCAGCAGATAATTTTGATCCTCTGGAAAGGCTGCTAAATGGTAATGTGCTTTTCCTCATTGTGGTTTTATGTCACACACTCATCTTGTCTTGAAGCTTTTTCCATCCTTAGCCATTGTAAAAATTAAGAGCATCTGAATGACTGTAACCTAATAACACTATGCTAGGTTTATGTGATAACTTATCAGTTATTCTGCATGCTGTAGTTAATAGTTAAATTCCCTTTTTTGCTCAGGTATGAAATTTTAATCTGTTTACTGTGTTGCACACAGCAAGGTTCAGCTCTTCTGTATCTTTGTTTAGCCTCTCTGAACTCATTAAAGAGACAAAGAAATTTTCAATCCATGTTTATTCCCAGCTGCCCTTTTGCTTATCTAGAATAAAAATAAGTGTGATACTTTCACTTGGAGTCTCTTTCCACAGCTACATTTCAGCTGCGTCATTTTTACCCTCCATTTTTCATTGTTCTTAAATTCAGTATGCTCTCTTTTACAAATTAAAAGCCAACAAAACTCTAGTACTGAAGTGTTAGCAATGTAATGAACGACATCAGATCTTTATCAAGTGGAGAAATTCATCTTTGTGTATGCAGTATTTGGCACAATCCTTTAAATATCCATGAAATCATTTGAATTTGGGATTTTCACAAACAGAGAAGGGAGGTCTAGAGAATTAGCTAGTGTTTACTCAAGCAGGAAAAAAGTATCCATCATTCTTAAACAGTTTTACAAAAATAGATTAATTCTCAACCATGTTGAGAGCATGATATTGTCCACAAGTTATTTTTGTCTGAGTATTAATAATATCCAAAACATAAGATCAAGACTTATGGGTGAGGAAGGATTACAGAAGTGTGCAATTATTATGGACATCAATCATATGTATCAGTTACAGTTGACTCTGGACCCTTCATCAAAAGTATTATTGCCACAAATAGCCTCCTTTATTTAAGAAGCAAATGGTTTAAAAGTTCTGTTTCAACTCTTTTAAGCCTGTTAGAGTGTGGTATATAGACAATTTTGAAGTGACTGTGACAGTGTGTGCTAAAGCTACAATTGCTGGGCTAATTCTCCATAATTTTAAGTCTGCTTTATGTCATCCTGTATAGAAGTGATTAATTACAAATTATTTTTCACTCTATTTCATGGAAGTTTTGTCTTACTGCTTCCTGAGCTTTTTCTGCACCCATTATGGTGACGCAAATTTGATGCACTAATTTACTGCCTTGCTTTCCTCTCTGCTGTGTGGAGGTGCTACTTAGGTCAGTGCCCACTTTAGGGTCACAAAACTCTGCACAACGTCCCACTGCAGGGTGTGGATTTTCCCATGGGCACTTGAAGATGGGATGTGGAAGAGCCATCACACATAGCTAGTCACATAGCTTAGTCACTCCTCAGCACTTGGCTCCTGCAGGAACACAGCTATGTACCCCTTCATGTTGTAGGAAATTAGACATTTTCTCACCAAAAGCAATGAGGTAGCAATATCCCTCAAAGTTGCCCAAAATCCAAGCTGTCAGAAGAATGTAGAAACAACAGGATTTATCCCCATTTCCCCCTAAGGGAAAGTGAACCTATAAGCAGACCCTAACCACTGGACTGAGGAGTCTGCAGGGGACCCTCTGCTTTGCCTGAAATAGAAACCAAAATCTAGGTCTCCACATTCAGCTGTTACTGATTTGACTAGTTGGGTTTTTTTTAAAGCATTATATTCTTTTCCTGTTGAATACACACAAATTTTATATTAAGCCAAAGAACACCAGCAGCAGCCCTCGTTGAAGAATTTGCAGGTGGTGATGAAATGTCATCACTGATTCAGGGCAAGAATTGGAACCAAGGCACCTCAGTTCTCAGGGGGGTGACCTAGCCATCACACTGCAACCGCTCCTGAGGCAGCAACGTACATCTTATTAGAGCTGTTCTATTGTATATAAAACAATTAAACATTAAATATAATGATTTTTATGGGCAGGTGGTCATGACCTTTGCGTGGCACTTGGGTTCCTGACCAAGGATATAAACCGGATATAAACCAGATATAAACAGAATTTGAGGTAGGCCCTCCATGTTCCTCATGAGTACTTCTGCTATAAAGATACTGCAATAGAAGCAGGAAGAGAGCAAGGAAAGCAGCACCATGCGGATCTTACTTAGGGCTCTCTTTTGGAGTTGGCTTAGAAAAGAGAGACTTATTCACCACGTAGATCTTATCAGATGTGATCTAGGATCTTAGCTGGTCAGCACGTAGTTCTGGACCTCCCTGGGTATGTTTTGATGCCTTGCAAATTTTACTGGCAGAAATGTGTCTCCAGGTTTAGGTGGCAGCAGTGTACCCAACAGTACATAATTAGGTATGTACTTTGTCCCAGCACTGGCTGGGCACAAGCCAGCTCAAGCCTGGAGGCAGAAGAGCTGCACTTGTGCAATCTCCTGAGGCTTTCAGACTTCTGCTTCGGAGGACACGTAACAGATTGGGACCAGGACTGCAGGCACACAGCAGTGTTGCTTCCAGACAAGTGTTAAAAGTCATGTTTCCTGTTCAGAGCTACAGCCATTGGACTACAAGTGGAGAAGTAACCCTGAATAGGTTTGTTAGGGTCTTATGGGAGGCCAGTGAAGCTGGGTTTTTGGGATGTGGGAACAGTGCTGAACCCTCTCACCTAGACCTATGAGTAAATAGTCTTCACTGAGCATTGTGATCTCCATGTAGATCACCAGACCATGACTGAACAGAAAATACAAAATTATGATTATGAGAAGAAAACAGATTTGAGAGTATAAGCAATTAAAATAGAGGGACTAAGCCTGGACAACAACTGGCTGTAGTATACATATCTATTTATAAATAAATTGTATGGCAGAGCTGCGCAAAAGCTGTTTCTTAGGGTTAAGTTTGTTGGAAAAAATTGTCTCTTGCCCCACAGCTGGGTATAACCATGTCTTGTATAAAATGTAAAAGGGACATACATACATTGCCAAAATATTAATAAGTTAGATAACACTAATAGTAATAATTGAATGGAAAATATTATCTGTATTTTATCTGTCAGACCACAAAAGAACCACTGAATTCACAGATTAGTATAATCCATTTCCTTGCTTCATCGTATCTAAACTCCCTCAGGGGTTTTTCTTATATTAATCCAGATAATGACCTTAAGGGATTAATTTTGTCTTTGTATCCCTGAGTTATTTACCTGGTACTGTCATTAGAAATGCCACTCCAAAATAATCAAGCTATTTTGTGCCAAATGACAGGTTCTTCGCCCTAAGAAGCTAGGAGATGTATGTAAATGGATGGTTAGTGTTACTGAAGAAACATGTTTTTAATACTGCAGTACAAATGTTTATTTATGCAATCAATAGTGATTTTCATGTCTTATCTTCATTTAAAAAAGTATTTAATTGGATGTTATTTTAGAAGAAAATTAATACAAAGGTAGTGAGGAAATATGAAGCTGGAGAACTAAGAAACTTAGAGGGCGAACGACATCTTCAAGAAGCAAGAGAGCACAAGAACAGGACTAGTGAGGAAGTAATTGATTTATAGACTTTTCTTCCTCCCTTTGAACAGTGAGAGAAACGTGTTAAAATGAAACCAGGGCAAATGAAGACACAGATCAGTTGTGTGCAGAAAGGACAGTGTTGCCTGGGGAAACTGAGGAACTTTGAGGAGAAATTGCTGTGATCCTTTTGAGCCTTAAATACCACATGATGTTCTCAAGCAAGTAAACCGGTGTCTATATATTATTTCACCTAAATGACATACAGATAAACAGCTTTGTACTGACAATGTATTGGAAGCAATGGCTGTGTTATTAATTCTAGACAGTACATGGGATGAATAATGCATGCATACCCCCCATAAACTCTTTTCAGATGGGATATATGAAAAAAATGGTGCTTGTGTTAAAATTTTTCTCCTCTCAGATTTCACTGAGCTCTTCTGGAAGGAAGAGAGCTTCAAGCTATAAAACTTAAAGACTGTGGAATTCCATATCTAATGATGGAGGCACAACTTAGCTTAAAAAAAAAAAAAAAAATTTTTTTTTTTTATACTGCATAAGAGAAACAGGCTGTGGTTTGCATTTTGGATGTAGAGCTGAATTTGCACAACTGGCATTTGTACGAAACACTTTTGTTTGTGTACGCTCATAACCTACTAGCTCTGCTACACAAGATATTTTCAACAGTAGCTTCTATGTTTACACATCCATGGGGCCAAACTATTTCTATACCTTCAAGATTGCACAGAAAAATTGAAGTCTAGGGCAATTCTAATTACTGTCAATCACCAAAACTGAAGCTGTTTGTACTCAATTGGATTTTAAAGTTTGGTGGCAGCACTGTGACTTTTTAATTTATTTAAGGTAATCAAACTGGTCAAACAGCTAGCCTTGCTCTCACTGCACACTGGCTCAAGACAAGCCCATCCTAGCAGAGTGTGGCCACAGTTACCCAGCCATTGCCCACCAAACTGAACCTGAAGATTGGAGCTGAAGTATGGACACCCATGCCCAGTGGACTGGGAGGACTGCTTCCATCAGCTGGGCTGGGAAAATGTGAATCAGTTTTTCAGTGCTTTGAACCTCTGTTTATGCCACTGTGAGGATATCAGGATGCATCTGTTGATGTTTCCCTCAGTTAGACTTTGACACAGATTGACTCCACAGAATGTAAGCATGTGAGTGCCACATGTCTGCTGGCTTTCAAGTTCAGCATAGTCCAGCTTCCAGAGCCCAAAGACAGCTGACAGTAAATGACCACAGATACCCTTGTACTGAGCACATGGAAACTGCATACTGGGCACAGGGAGAGCTAAGATACCTGTAAGTCAGTTAGTCTGGGCTAACACTGTAGCTGTGGCAGAGTTCGCCTCAGGCTGGCTCATCCTGTGTTTAAGGCTCGATCGGGTACTTTCCTGCCGCCTCTGGCACTGCCATGCCCGGAGGCACCAAAAGTTGATGTCCACTTCGTAATAATACATGAAACCAGTGCTGGTAGACTCCACAACTTTGGCACTGCATTTCTTCCCTGCACCTCCATCAGCTGTACTGTGTATACCAAAATGGAACAGGCAGGGAGATCTGCAGGGAAGAGTATTTTGCATGTAAGTGATAATGTTCTTGTACTGACAAGAACACTGCCTGACAGGTGGTTATGCCAAAAGTCATGAGCTGGATGCAGGTGTGGTGGGATGGGAGTGTGCAGCAGCACAACCTCTCCTCTGTTGCTGCAGCATGAAGGAGAAAGTGTTTTAGGCACTGCTGGTCAGAGGGGGCAGAATAAACTTTCTTCCCCAGAAGACCTGCCTTTATTTAAAATGCAGTATTCCACAGTCCAATTTCTTTCATGGGGTAGGAACTCCCTTGTCAGGAACAGGTGATTTAATGTCTCACACTCACTGGGACATCTTGATCCATTCCTTGCTTTTGCTTAAAAATCCCACTATATAAGAATGTACATAAACCAACAAATTTTACACTTTGAAACCTAATCATCTTTGTCTCAAAACAGAGGAGCTGATGTTTTCTTTGCATTTGCTGGGGGTTCATTTGAAACTGTGAAGGACCAGGAAAAACTGGAGGAATTATACCCTGAGCATGGACATCTAGCTCTGCTTGTGAAGAATGACACAGGAGCCTCTTGTTTTTGCATGCATTCTTGAGGTTAAAAACAATATAGCAACTGGCTAATTAATCTGAAATTAGACGATAAAGTAGGGCTGTAAAAACAAAGTTTTATGAATACCATACTTTGAGAAAACTACATCATTACTTACAAGAAGCATGCACACAAATAGTAAGTTTTCATATCTAATAAGATTGTAAAAATGCTTTATGATGAAAGCTGAAGAGTATAGATTTTTCAATTAAAACATGAATTTACTTAGGACTCTTTGTTTTCAGAAAAGCTAAGCAAAAAGCATAACTCCTCTGGGTCATTTTATTAAACCCAGGAGTCTTCTTCTATAGGAAATGCTTACTAGCCTGACTACACATGCTCCTTGTGGTGATAAACGTGTCTGATTAAAATTCCAAATTAATTATTGGAATAAAACTGTGGGAAACAATGAAGACTCTCTAAGAAATCACTTAATCCATACTGATTTTAACTGTGTGGACTGTATTTCACCCCAACGCTTCTCAAATTTTTCTTCTGGGGATACTGAGACCCTTAGCAAAAGAGAAAGAACATTCCCTCTACCAGAGATGGGAAAACCAGGGCCCAGGCAAGTAAGAGGATTGTGGGGTGTTATGTGGTCCACACTCACTGCCTGTGGCAGTGCCTGTGTGTGGGTGCACCTTGCTATGCCAGATGGCTGAAGCTGAAGGCTTCCAGACTATCTGTAGAAACAGGCTGGGAGTCCTTCTGATTACAATTATTTTTGCTAAATAAAACAAGAATAGAAAGTGAAGCTGAGCAGTATGCTGATGATAGTCCACACCACTATATTAACATGCTCCTTGGCACTCTGTATGGCCTCTGTCAACTAGTACTGTCCCAGGCAGAGCTCATGAACCCACACACCAGACTGTTCCCACCAGATTGTGTGGCCAAGACTGATAGGGTTCTCTCTGCCCTCCAGTATTGTCCTATCATGGGTAGTCTCAGGACTTCAAACATGTCTTCAATGGTCACATCTTAGGAGGTACAGCACACACCCATGGGTTTGTACTTTGAAAACTCTTCCCTGGTGGGCTGCAGTATGGCTCTTCTTTGCCTCCAAAGTCTCCAAAAATATATCTGAGCGATAAAGGGACAGCACACAAGGTGCAGAGGAGACCTAAGGCTAAATACCACAAAATTTGTAGGAGAGCTACTGCTAGTGTACATTATATGACTACAGGGCCAAAAGAACAGTACACTGACCAGTTTTATTGAGATATAGCCTGTGTTTGAATTTCCTTGCATGGAGAAGAAGAATCTCCCTCCTTCTGCAAAGGGTAAGCCAATGTGTGGGCGACAAGGCTTTTCCTGAATACTGTACTCAAACCCCAACCTGACTTAGTAGGATAGTTATGGTTGCTGTGAACAAAGAGCAGAATGCTTTATCTCCCTGAAAGCAAAAATATGAAACCCCAAAATATTTCTGTCCCATCGTCTTTATGGCCAGCCAACATTACTGTTGTTGTTTGTTTGCTTTGCACAGATACTGTAACAGGTATGAACTGACTGTGCATGTGTGTGTATGTGTATGGTCTATATCTACACCTACATCTTTACCTGTGTCTATACAACATAAAGTGAGGTTTCAGTCTAAAAGGGCTTAAAGCCTGTGTAAGCTTACAGATAATGATTACTTGCATGGTTACTTGCAGTAGAGGGACACAGCAACACCAAGAGTTACGGAATTTGTACTAGTCAGGATTATTAGCAGGGCTCGAGAAACTGGCTAACATTAACTCCTGCTTCTGTTGGTGACTGGGGAAATTTTGGCAATAGGGATTCAGAGTTTATGGTCTGCAGTGCTGGGATCCTACATGAGTCATCTCAAGCCAGAGGAATAACTGCAAGGACAAACAGAACTAGAAATGAAGAAAAGGTTAAGCTATAACAAAGGCAGCCTCACTGTGTACAGCAAATTGGCTCCCTTCAAAGCTTATGTTAAAAATGGTTAACTCAGTTAACTGGAATTGAAGGTAGAAAAAGGAAAGAAAGAGAACTCGTTACATTCAGGATCCTCATTTTTATTTGCTTGCTTTCTTTTAATGGGGTAGCAAAAGGGCTGCTATATAGCTCTGTGTATAATTGATTATTGAAATTAAAGTAATGCCCTCCATAATTGCTATTCAAAAGCCAAAGCTTGGAATATTCCTTAAAAGGATGCTTGCAAGCTTATCAATCCCATTCATCATCCTTTCCCTTTTAATACTTGTGCCTGTGTTATGAATGCAGAAGCAGCTGCCTTAAGTTATCTGGAAACCTCAATGGTGTGTTGGCTTATTCTTGATAAACTACTATCTAGTGTCTCTCATAATCTCTTCTAGTCTGGGCTATAAAATCAGACAGTAACTTACTCTAACCTTATTTTATGTTTACTATTTAGTTATTCCTGACAAATTCTTAAAACAGTTCATATTCTCATATGCATATGTTGTATATGTACGTTACAGCTCATTTCTGACTTCTCTGATATTCCTATAGCAGAATATAGCTGTTCCAATCCATTAAAAAAAAAATCCAATCCCTCATTTTTATTGCTTAGTTCCCTACTTTTCTGAGACATAACTCAGGTGATGCCAGAAATTTTCTCTCTCTCTGTGAGGTTATATATATGGGATATATTGTGATAGCTTGGTATATGCATAGCTTGGTACCATAAAGGAGACTATAGTCTTTGGCTGCATAGTGCTTAAATCCTGATTTCTGGATAAAAGCCCCACACCTACAACTTCAACAGCTACTTTGAATCAGTATGCAAAAACTTGGTAACAGCACCAGTAAAGCAGCAGAAATAGCTTCATGGGTGCTTAACAAACAAGAGGGCAGGATGAGGTAGTCTGCACCACTCATGCCTCCTGACAGTCACATAACTTGAAGAATAGTGAACTCTGACTCAGGAAGATGTTTTGCTTACCTATTTTGTCCTGTTACACAGAAAGTTGTTTGTCCCTTCTGGTGCAGAGGGGTAGTCATCATGTAGGCTCTGGTGCTGAAAGGGTAGGTTCCTGGAAAACAAAATTCACAGGCCTTTGTGTGTGATGCTGGCAGCACTACAGTGTCTTTGAAATACACACACTCCCCCTCCCACCTTTCACGTTTTGTTGCCCATCTTCCCACCCAGTTTGCTACAAAAGAGATTCTCCTCTTGGGATCTATGAGTGACAGCCCTTCAGGACTGTTTTACAGCCTTATGTCTTTGCAAACCCAAAACAACTGACATTTAAACAGCAGGGAAGAGCCAACAGTGCAAACAGAACTACAACTCCATCACAGCAGGGCTTCCTGTTTAAAGCAAATGAAACGCTGTCTTGTCAAAGAAAAACAGGTAAAATGGGGAAGGTCAGAGCACCGATGCCTTTTTTTGGTTTTATGTTGATAATTTCAGGTTAGAAACTGCATTCATAGTTTTCTACTGAAGTTCCACCTATCCACTATCGCAGTTGCTGAGGCAAAAAGCAGATTAAAGAGGTAAATTATTAGGAGTATTTTTTCTAACACAAACAGGCTGAATTGCACTTCTAACCTTTGTACCAGTGGGCATGTGATTCTTGGTTTTGGTGTCTGTATCTGAACTCCTGCCATCTGATGTGCTTACTGCTGAACTTTGATGGATGGCTAACAGCTTTTATTACCAACGACAACTAAGAGATAGAGGAAGGCAAATTTCAGTCAAAGATGATTTTGAATGTAGGATTCTAAATCCCTTTTATTCTTTTGAAAATCTCCCCATAAGCAATTCCATACCTTTACATTATAAATGCATTTAGCTCACATAGCCTTCTCTCCTTCACTTGCATCTGACTGAAATTTCACGGGACCAATCTCCCTACTCTTGAAGGTAGTAAAGTAGTGGGCCTTCATTTTACCTGGCTACTTTGCAGCCCTAAATAAGCATACAGTTTCTCAGGCATAGGCTGGAGCACTCCCAGGATGGAAAGCTTGCAGATTCTCCGTTGTCCTTGGTAAAGCTCTGGTTCCTCTATGAGGATGCAACAAGTCTGAGTGACCAGGTCCTCAAGAGCCCAGTCCATCAGCAAGCTTCCCTAAGGCTACCAAAGCCAAGGGAAACCATGCACTTTGTGTAGTTTGACACACTTCTTCCCTTACTTTGGAGCTTATACCTTAGGATGTCAACGAAGAGTGTATTTTAGCAGTTTTATTTTGAAAAAAAAATGGTATTCTCTATCTCCACTAGTATTTTAGAGATCGTGTGTTTGTCTATAGAACCTGTTAAGAAAGTCATCACAATAACCCTTCTGAAAAGCATGAGAGCACAACAGGCAGGAAGGTACTTCATGTGGCCAGGCTTGTGTCTCTGCCTTATTTCCTGAGGCACATCACTGATCCCTCCTGCGTACTTCCCCCCGATTGTTAATGTCAATTTTTAATGTTCAGAAATTATTTGGATGGCGTGTGTGTAGTCAAGACAGCTCTCATTCTTCCTCTCCACTTTCTTCCGTAGAAGGGTGCTGCTGCAATGGAAGGACTGCTTCCAAACAATCCATCTAGATAACATGGATACAAAACAGGGAACCAGTTTCTTCAAAATGCCATGAAATTGCTTTTGCAATTAACAAAAAAACCTCAACAACAAACTAGCTCAGCACAAGTCTCATTTGAAATAGGGGTATATGAATTAATTTTAATGTCTTAAAGTTATATATGGCCACTTTAGAGTCTTAAGAGGCTACTGCCTGCTGCAGATTTCAATTTCTCACTAGACACTTTTCCTGAGGAAAGAATTGAAAGCCAACCCCAAACACAAAGAACCTCATTTCATCATCCAAACTTAAAGGACAAACCCTGCACAGGGAGAACTGGCCATTAGAGTTCAACAATTCATTGCTTTTTCATTTTCTATTAACAGGCACGGCTTAACTGATTTTTACAACAGCTCAGTTAAAAAAAAAAAAAAAGATCCTAGGTAGTGTTCCTAGTATATTTTTATAACGTGACTGCAAGACTGGTAAAAGGAAGATGTTGGCTATTAAGGCACAGATGTGTTCCCATTGCTTATAATCTTGGAAACACTTAATGCAGACTCTGCTAGATCTGAACACTGGCACCTAGCAACTCGGGAGTACTTCAATCCTGATGTACTTTGGCAGGTATTTTATTCAGATGAACAGCATGACACTGAGGTTATGATCAGTTTGTAAATCCATGCCAGACATCTCTACTGAACTCTAAAATTATAGCAGACCAAAATATTCTTTTGCACGGACAGAACTAAAGACAAGCCTGATGTCACAGAATCAAAGAATTACAGAATCATAGAATCTTAGAGATATAGAATGGTTTGGGTTGGAAGGGACCTTTAAATGTCATCCAGTCCAACCTCCTTGCAGTGATCAGGACCATCTTTAACTAGATCACGTAGCTCAGAGCCCCATCTCAATTTCTTATTTTACCCTCATTTACTGCGTTATGTTTAATACAACATTATTAGTTGACTAAGACAGAGATTTGGCTAGCATTTTTTTTCTGAGAGATGTTTATTTTGTGTGGGATGTTAAAAGAAAAAGGAGAGAGGGAAATTGGACATTGGCAAATACATCTGAAAAAGATGAAGTGTATTATTGGCAAAGAAGGGAAAGTGTTTCTCACACAGAAATGTATGTTATGCACTCTTTTGCTGGCATAAATTGTAGCTGAGCAGTCCCATTCAGCGTTTTCTGGGGAAGAGCATAATCAAACAGATCAGTAGGTACCATAAACTGCTGACCAGCTTCTCAGCTCCCATAAACTGGGTCAGTGTAGCTCTGCTGCATGTAGTACCACTAAGACCATTTATATCGCATTGTGGCACCAGCCTAAAGAACTCTCCCTTATACACACTCAATTTCAAGAAGAGGTAGTAAAAAGAAATGCCTTATGTCAGCAACTTTTTTATATGCCCACTTTTCTGGTTTTGGAGGGTTTCTTTTGGACGCATTATTGGTAAACACAACTTGTGACATATCTGAAATCCCTCCTGAGACAGGAAGGTGAACAAAGAGGGAAGGGGCTCTGCAAGCCAGAGCAGCCAGTGCTATGGTCACACCAGGAGCTGGAAGCTATGGGCACATAGGAAGAAAGGCTGGTGACTAACTGGTGGTTGGGGGCTGTGGAGCAGAAGGTCATGTTTAGGAGGAGTTGAGATGACTGGGTCTGAGGTAACAAGAAGATAAGGGATTTTTTTTTCAAGGGAGCTTGAAGGTACACAGTAAGGAGAGAGAAAGGAGAAGTAAAGGGCTTGGGGCAAGAAGGTTAGGGTTTATAAAAGAACATCTGTGGGGTATGGTAGTAAAGAGAGAGACAGGGATTGAAGCTGTGGCCAGGGGACGGCAATAAAAAGAGCCTTTGCCCAGGCCTGTTAATCCCTCATCTACCAGGTGCCCTTTTCACTCAGCCTAGCTGATACACCTATGTTAATGTATCACTATTGTAATGTATCGCTGGTCTCCATGCTTTGTAAATATTATAAAAACTGAAAAAAAGTCCAAGGGCATTCTATCACCTAAGCAGGAAGGCTTTACTTGTCCTTGTGCTCTTTCTCTTAGTAAAATGGTATTTTATTCTGTGCTTGACCTGATAATCACAATATTTGAAGAGATCCCAGTGAAAAAAATATTTTCAATGTTATTTAACCCGATGCATTTCCCTGGTTCTCCTCAGTGAAAGATGCAACCATTTCAAATTTAACAACCCAGTGGACAGTCCAAATGGACCCTGAATCCCTCACTGGCAGCCAGTTTCTTTGGCCAGAGTTTCAGCAATGCAGCTGGCAGTTGCTCCTTCATCTGTTCTTGTTCCCATAGAAACAGGGACAGAATTGTCAAACTTAGGTAAAGCTTTTTTTTTCTTTCTTTCTTCTTTTTTTTTTTTTTTTTTTTTTCCCTTTTTCTTAAAGAAAGAACAACAGCAAGGAAGTTCATGATGTGCTGCTTGTTTTCTGTGACAAGCTCTTTTTCATTTGAACTGGCAGAAAATAAGCAACCATCTACAGAATCATAAGATGCTGTGGAAACTGCAAGAGGTATTGGCCCAAGTAGGATAGAGGTATTGAGATATTTCCTCAATAAAGCATACAGACCATGAGTCAACAATAGCAAATGATTGGTAGGAGTTTGCCAGATGAAAGTGTAAACAAAAAGCATGAAAGAACACCTGTAGGTGTGAGTTCCTCTCTGTAATTTAATGGTATTCACTTGCCCTAGTGAGTAAGAAGCAGAATATATTGTTTGTGTTTCTTTCATTACATCATGTACAGACATGATCAAAACATTTGCTGAAATCAAATTCTTCCTTTTGTTATAACCACCTTCTGAAATGCTACAGACTTGTTGTTTTGCAAATGCTTGCACTCACACAGCTTTTGGACAATATGTTGCTCTTACTTATCCCTACTGATATTATTCCAGTTCTGTAACAGTGCAGAGGAGCAGCAGTTGGCCCAATGAGTATGTTTTATGGCACATACTCCTGTAAAAAGAAGACAATTTTATGTGGCATTTAAATGTGCTCCAAAGGAGAAGTATCTTTCCTAGGATGGGGTCCCTCCTGTGTCAAAATCAGTGGGTTTTATCACTACAGCCATTGATGTCCCGGACAGACATATCACATATGAATGACAGTATTCCATATAGATTCAGACTAATGGTGCAGGTGATCTGTCTATATTGGGTGCATTTTCTGCCTAACTTCCTCCTTCTTGGAGAACATCCATCATCCCCAAAGACTAACACTTGTTGGGTCTCTTGAGACATTACACTAGCAGGTGGGCATCCATTTAAAGCCAGTCTCCAGATAGATTAATGAAAAAGCTGGGAAGGCACCCATATCAACAGCTGCTGTAAAAGAAAAGCATAATTCTGGGAGCTAGTTCCCATATTGTGACATAATTTCACAACATTCTTTGATGGGTTTTGGTGATGATTTAGAACCTTGCATATGCAGACACTAATTCTTGTGGTCTTCAAGCCTTGGCAGCCTTGAGGTACTTCTAATGCAGCAGATGAGTGAGCTAATCAAGATAGTGACCAACAAGAGTAATGAAATGGCTAAGGTGGCTATGAAAATGGCTAAGAAAACTGAAACCTCTTGTCTATTCCTGGGAGAAACAGCTATTTCCAGTATTCTTTTCACATTGTAAGGCAGCTAAGGGAGATCTCTTGATGGTTTTCATGCATAATGAACATTTTAGGATTTTACTTTAAGAGTAACTGCTAACAAGAGCACTTACTTTCACATTTTTCCTCCTTGGAGTGGAAAGAATTTTACATGTTATAAGAAGTCAGATAACTGTGAATCCTACATCCTCTTAAAATCCTGTAGACAGAAATCTGCAGTTTCAGCTTGGAACATCTAAGAGTGTGAAAAAAATGAGATGTAGTTAATTATTTTTAGGATATAGATGAACCTAGATTCCCTGCTTTAGCATTCTTTACTTCTTGGTGCCCTATACACCTATTTTTTCAGTTTCCCTTGTAGCTAACTCAGAAACTTGAGCTCTTTACTGAACGTGGGCTCAGTGTAACTTTTTTATATGCATAAGGTGAGACTCGAGTAGAATAACAAGACAATTGTCTTCGGCAATTTTCTCATCTATATCAGAGATTGCACCCTGTCTATAGAAGGTGACACAGAAAATTACCTACAAAGTGCAAGAGTTCATTTTTTTAGAGCATCAGAATGGCTGGACAAAATAGGATAAAAACTGCGTTTAACCCCAAAAGGCCAGAAGGTGTGAATAATTGATATAAAAGGGGGAGAATAGTGACAGAGGAGGCATATATTGATGACTCCCCCCAGTACTTTCTGTTTTGCAGAGACCCACACCCACTGGATGTAAGTAATATCTCTACATGAAACAAATGCTTGAATACTACAGATTTCAATTCCACAAACTGGTCCAAGCAAACCTGTCTTCCTTTTTAAGCCTTTCCAAACACTTAATACCCACTGGCCAAGAGTTTCAAGACTTAAATATGTGTTGCATGGACAAACGCTCCTTTGGTTTCTGTTAATCTGAACCCTTGTCAATTTTATTCGTTGTTTCCTTCAATGATCAAAGCCCTAGAGCTTTACTGCAAGGCCTGAAACACCATTGCCTCCTCCCCGTTGATAAAAAAAAATCTATCAACCAATTGCTGACCTAAAGTAACACCAAAAAATATATTGTTTGGCAGCAAATTAGTCTGTGCACCCTTTCTTTAGCTACCCAGAAACTGTATTTAGTCTGTAGATAGCTATATTACTAGAAAACAACATTATATATATATTTAATGACTTCATGAATACCATATTTTCAACTGCATTTCCTTAGTTTCTCTCCCTGTCATATTTACATTATATGTATTCACTGCTAAATGTCTAAACATCTATTAGGATATCATGTAGGCAACAATACAGCTACTTCAATATATGAAAGTTTTACAGGTAGACATATAAACCATGCACGGTTTACCCAAACTTTAGCAAATCCCATTTAAACCAGAGACTGAACAGTCTCCATCAATAAATGATGATCTGGGTGAAAATAAAATGACTAGAAAATCAATATTTAGTTTTATCAAAGGATACAGGCTAGTTTTATCTCTTTTCACATGAAATTGCATAGTAATGCAGTTATCATTTTGCCAGTTGGCTTTTCATCAGCAAATCATTTCCTATAAAAGCAAGCAGTAGGCCAGCTATCAGAGAAAGGCAGGCATAAAGCATCTCATTTTTTGAGACACAAGAATCTAACAGGAAAATACGTCTGCTTCCAGATCTTTGCTATCTGTAGTTAATACTATTACTGTGAATATGGTGCTTTTGAAAGGCGTTGGGCTTGCACCAACTGATGACTGAAAACAGAACTTGTCTTCTGCACCCCTGGGCCCAGGAAGATCAGTTGCAGTACAACACATGCCAGTCAGCCTGATGCCACATACTACCAATTATGTCCCATCTCTCATAACCCAGGTTTCTCTGTGGCCTTCAGTGGAACTTTTGTGCGTAGAAGTGCAGGCTTAGGATATGTGCACATCTACTCAAACTTGGGAGGTCTATGTCTAGGAGTTGGATGGTAGGTTTGAAGTAGGTGGTTGAAGCAGGATGCGGTTAATTCACTTGGCTGTCTGGTCTTCTGAATTATGGATGTCTGATTGTTCTGAGCTAGGGTCTTTTCTTGACAAGGCTAAAAGCTTGTCCCAGGTTACTGGTAGTTGGTCAAAAATATTTGTGGCTATTGCACTGCATAAATGTTACTATTTCAGCATTTGAGATGTGCAAACAAATGCACATAACCTCTTACTACAGCTTACAGAAGACTTCTAAACACGGCTGTTAAGTGCACAGCCAGAGCTGACTCAAGGTTTCTCCACAATACAGCTAAAATACAGTTTTCAGATGTGGTGTGGCAAAATTCCTTTTTGCCAAGCTCTTGCAGGTGCTAACCTCCTCCACAACAAAGCACCAGGGAAGTCCTCTGTGGAAAGGGATGGAAAACAGTGCTGTGCCTCATTGCCCTGCGTTCTGCTGCCTGACACAGAGTCGGTGCTCTGGGAAGAGGAGCAGCGGGCATTCCTGGCTGGAGCAGGGGCACAGAGAACAGGAATGAGGATGCCAGATGCCCTGGCTTATGGCAAGAGCAGAAGCCCTGCATCTGCCTGTCACTTCTGAACTCACCAGGGAGTTTGGTGTGCTGCGGCAGCAGGAAGGCAATACAGATTATGATCCCCTCTTCCTCACTGCTGGGGCTCTACACTATGGCACGGGCTCTTTCAGTATTTCGTATCTTCTTTGGAGGTTTTTCACTTTCCATATGCACCAAGCAGGTTAGCTAGCCAGCTCATTAATACACTACTATGCTGTGGCTAGGTCCTAAAGCTGTCATTCAGGCAACAAGCCTACTGCATTGCATGACACCAGCAGCATAAGCAACAGCTGCCTAGCTCAGCCGTAAATTGAACCACATTATGAAACTTGAAGGCATGAAATGATTAACATAATTTCAGAAATCTAAAGAAAATTTCACTATGGCTAATTTCCCCAGGCATTCTAGAAATACCTTTTTCTTGCTTAAGACTTATATAGGTCAGTCAAGTGTTATCAGAAATGAGCATTTAATGAGAAAGCTAACGCTTTCTCTGCTTCAGTCATCAGTTTTTCTAAAGCTGAGTATTTTCAGAAAGTTGGTTTTGTTTTTGTTTTTGTTTTGGTGTGGTGTTTTGGGTTTTTTTTTGTTTGTTTTTTTTTTATAAACATACAAACAAGTAGTACAAGGTACAGTACAGCTGAGTAACCCCTGTCCTTGTATTTCAACAGGGGCCTCTGTCAATCCTGCTGTATGTAGCACTCATTCTCCCATATACTAATTCTTTAAAGACCCACTTGACACTCTACAATTCATCACGATTAAAGAGCAGAGCACGGCCAAGCTGTTTCAAAAGCACACTGAAAGCATTTTCACTTTGTACTCCAGGTCCTCCAATCCACTTTGATAGTGCATATTGAACCAGAGTAGGAATACAGTCTGAAACCTTCCAGTCCCACACATACTTGTGAGTAAGAGGGACAGAGTGTGACAGCTGTGTGGGGGGAGAGAGCTGCCTTTTCCTCAACACTCACTGAAATGCACTGACACCTTAATCAGTCTGAAGATTGCCTGGCTTAGTTCCTACTGTATTTCTAAACTTCTCTACCTAGAATCTGGAAGGTCTGTTAGTTGTGGTAAAGACACTGTTAGCTTGGAAGTTGCACAGGGTGCCCTCCCTCCCTGCAGTCCTGCATCTAAGGGAAAAAAACCAAACAAATATGGAATGCATCAGAGATTTTTCTTCTTTTAAAATTCCTAGCAAAAATCTTCTGTATAAAACTGAAAACAGTCACCTTCTGCAGCTGCAGCATCCAATGACACGAAAGGAAAAATCAATTCAGATTACACAGTAGTCAGCAGTGCTGCCCATGGACTTCCTGCTCTCAGCATTTTCTAACCTTTGAAGTGACCAGTCAGTGATAACAACCAAAGGCAGTGTATCAAAAGCTTTTTAAAATGTGTCATTAAACAGTACTGTCACACAGTATGACCATGGTCTCTTCAACTTTATTGTCACATTTTTCAGTATTTATGTATGCTTGATCCAATCTGAGGGGGGACTTTTCTTGCACTTATTAAGGTTTTGTGGAGTAAGTAATTAAATATCTGACTACAGATAAGGAAAAAAAAAATCAAGATACTGAGAAAGTTTGATGATGAAAAAAATAGAGCTGGAATGAATCCCAAGTGGCTTTCACTTGAAGCTCTTTATTCACTGTGTCAAAACAGTCTAATTTCCTCATAAGACACTACAGATTTGGTACACGATGCTGCTGAAGAATGACACCAGCAACATGCTATAGTTACAATAAACTACGAAGTAATATGAAAGAGAGATTAGATTCATTCTCTTCAAAGCATGACAACAGCTAAAATATAATAAGATGTCCTGACAAGATAAAAAAAAAAAGTGTACACAGTCTATGGAAAAAAGACTTTGCTAGTAAGGGAAATGTTTCTGTTTATTACCTGCCACATACTGATACCATTTCTCCAAAGTACTAAACAATATGAATTTGTTATGAAAAGCACCCATTTAAATGGTGCAGTTTTAAGAACAGATAGTATTAGATGACATTTATGCTTAATTTAAATTTGCCACAAAATGGCTACTTTACCATATAAGACAACAAGCACTTTCAAAGTGCTCTCCTAGCAGTTACTAAAGTTGCCCAAGGTAGTATTGAAGGCATCCACCATTAACAGAGATAAAAAACATTCTTCAGACTTACATCATAAAACCAAAATACAATGTCAAGAAAAGACTGAATGAAATATCAAAGTTACCAATAGCTATAGCTGGATTAGAGGCATATCACCTCCAGGAAGAAGTGATTAAAAATGATTGAAATGTGATTTCTGTGCACAGAGCTGTGACTGTAGTTGCAGAAAGACTATAGGGCATGGTCAGATTCTGCAATGTCCCAGACACCACAGTGTGTCTGGGAGCACACTGCAGTTTCTGGTTCCATAGACACCGGGGTATTTAACAATGCAAATAACCAGACTGGCAACGCCAGGGCTGTGACTGAGCAGACAGTGGCATTGGACAAACAAAATTTCTGAGGAAACTGAAAAACGTTTCTTTATGAAGACTTCTGAAAGCTTTCCAAGTTCTCAAAGTAAATGGCAAAACTTTCTAAAACATCTAAAATTACTTCTTTAGAAATTAATAATGAGCTTTCTGTTGTATTTTGGTATTTCCATCTTCCAGTAATACCTAACAGTAGCCTCCTAACCTTATTTCAATGTAGCCTAAACTATAGGAAAAACATATGACTACCAAAATGTAGAATAACTGGAAAAAATGTTTTGTTTTTTTTTTGCTTTGAAAATCTTTATTTTCAATTTGAAAGACTTTGTTTGCCTCTGAGAAAAGATGTGAGTAAAGCAAATGGATGAGGAGAGCTGGCTACAGTAGAAACATGTTAGACAGGCATAGAACTAGGTGTTTTATAAGCTTTATAAGAGAAAGCCCAAAAGTGTGGAAAGGGATACATTGCCTGTCAGGCCTGGAGGAAGATAAAATGTAAAAACAATTAAATGTCTTAAAGATTACGGTATTATCAACATGAAGAATGCATATTAAAAAGATTAGCATAATTAACAAATATTACATATTGCATAAATTTGCAGTGTAAGGAACTTCAAGAGGCTAGAAATTATAAATGAGTGTCCTCAAAAACAAAAAGCATTTTCTTCCTGTCTATGTTTATGTGTCAGATGTATTACATCATTTTCAGTGAAAAAATTGAGATTCTGATTAAAGCAATTTCTGTAGGGTGTGTCTGCCTTCCATTTTTTGAAAAGAACAAATTTTCCCTGAAAAACTATCTTAGGCTTTTATTATTGAAAATTAAAATTGTAGAGGCTCTTCAGAAGAAGAGCCATTTTCTGCTGCAGATAGCTTTGGATACCTTGGAAAGAGGCCTGGAAGAAAATTCATGATAAATAGCAAAGACAGGAATTGAGAGAAATGAAAGCAGCTTTGGAAAGGATGGCTGTGCAAACAAAGACAAATGAGCATTTTAAAAAAAATATTCGTGCTAGGCTGATTCAGATAACATTGTGAGGCTTCTGAGTCATGGAAAGCAAGAAAATAATAGGACCAAACAGAGAACTGCCTTGGGAGATGGATAGACCTCATACTTTCTACCACCCTTCCCCAAATGATGACCCCCAGGACCTAGGCTACCCAGCTGAGGAGGAGCCATCCTCCGGTGAAGGACAAGCTGAGCAGCCCCATCGTCCTACAAAGCTGTTGTAAAACAGAACAGGCAATTTCTGTAGGGAATCACATGCACGTGAGCTTCCAATTTCTTTACATCTGTTTGCTATAATGAACAAGTAGTTAACTCTCACTGCTCCATGCACCCAACCCTTTAAGCTGTAAAGACAGTAGTGAGAGAAAGAGACTTGCAGTTAAATTACTTGAACAGACTAACCACAGAAAGAACATTTTGAATTATCTAGGTCCAAATGGCAGCTCACTTCAGAAATTAGAATTATTTTGATCTTTCACTCTTGCATGTCTGTCAGCATCAGAAAACAACTGATTGGCAAAGAAACAAAACTGTCGACTCTAGACTAGGACAGCAGAACTATCAGATCTGACTTCTTTTAAGAGGAGTAAACAGGAGGGAAGAAATTAACTTTAAAAGAGAAAAGCCCTCTACCATAGTGGTGAGAAAGAGAACTCAAATAGCATATGATACTGATAGGAAAATGTAAACAATATTATTAATAAGGATAGCAGTTAAACAGCAAAATGCATTCTTGTGGCTGCTGCCTGGGAATTATTAGTGAATATAAGCATGGTAGTACTAATTATTATTTAGTGAATCATTATTCATTTTTACAATCGTGTTTTTTTATTTTGGTCCCAATCTTGTATTTTCCTCAAGAACATCTCCCAGAGAAGGCACAGGCCAGGGTGAGAGGAGCCCATGGTATTTGGCCCTGGTGTGGACCACAGGGTGAGTGGCTTGTTCCTATCCTGCGTCAGACTGACAGCATGCATCTGAAGAGAAGCCAGAAACACATCACCATGGGAATACTGTTGTTTCTTCCTTCTGTTGCTGTCTGGGATGTGAGCTCTCCTCAGAAGTGAGGCCATGTCAAAGACTACCATGTCAGCCCTAGGTAACTTCTTGTCTGGTTCCCAAATCCAGCTGTGAGCCCAACAAGGAGCCTTCAAAAGCTTTTTTTCCTTTGTCTAACAGAGGGGACTCATGAAGAAAATGAGGCTGATGTGTGTCAGGTTGTCAGCAGGCAGGGAGAGACATGCTGCCAGCAGTCAGTCAGGCACCCAGTCAATCTGGACACAGGCAAGAGATTATTTCTTTCTTTTATTTATCCGAAGCTAGCTTGTTGCACAGCCCTGAATTGCTCAGCAGACAAAAGGTATGTAAACTTTTCTTCCCTTTTGACATGAGTAGATCAGACATATCCTGTGGTGTCTAGGCAGATAAATAGGAAACAAAAGCATCTGCGGGTCTGGACCCCTTTGGGTTTTTTTGGCCACAGTATGCAGAGTGATGCTGAGAGGGAGTAAACTGATGCCAAGTCCATGTTAAATGGCACAGAGGTCTAATCTCAGGCATATTACAGCTGGACTCTATGATCTTAAAGGTTTTTTCCAACCTAAATCATTCTGTAGACCAGTAATAGCAATCCCCTTTATCTTTATGAAGCATTTTTCTAACACCCCCATTCACTCCTCCTTGAGAAGCAAATTGAAGAAGTCACTGGAGCTGAGGTCCTTCAGATCAGAAAAGTTAGACTGAGAGGAGCAGGGTCCAACCGATATGTGAAAAGTGCAACCAGGATAGATTGATCCAGTCCTAGGTTTTGCACAAAAACAACATATTGAATTTATTCTTCTTCCCTTCCCCTCTGCTGCACACACTTAGGAGTTGGAGAAAGTAATCAATGAAAGAACAGTGGCTTCAATTATAGCCTGCTTCCTGACTTGTTCCAGGATCATACTCACACTGAGACAAATGGCAAAGCTGTAGCTTACCCACAGTCTTTAAAGAACCTATCTTCACTGACATTTAGGCTAAATTTAAACTGCAATTCGGGGCAATTTGGTGCTGGTAGCTGACTGTCTGTCTTTTAAGTCTATAGTGTGATTTTTAACTGCTGTGTTGCATTATTAGTATTTTGCATCTTGTGGCATGGAGTTCATTTTACTTTATCCATAATATGCAGGGAGAGAAGAACAAGATATGTGTAGCAGACAGCAAAGCAAAAAGACGTCTCTACGTTAGGCTATAAGCTTGTACAACAAGCAAAGAAAAGAAAAGCCAGCAGCTCTGTAACCTACATTTAGGCTCCAGCAGGGGTTATGAGCTGGCACACTCATAAAACTTCATGCAATATGATGCCAAAGTGCCAGGTTCTGGGAAGATGCAGGTAATTCACCAGGGACCACTATGAGTTGACTGTTTTCCTTTCTCCTTCTGTAGCCAATTATAGGATGTTCATTGCTTACACTCCCAAGAAAACAGGTGTTTTTTTCTTTCCCTTGGTGCCTCAAGCCATGATTCAGTATGGTGAGGGCTCCAGCAACACCCGCAGCAGCTCCAGAGAGCTTCAGCCTTGATCCCATCCCTGGGTTGTCAGACGAGAGGAACCCATCTGCAGTGAGCTATCCCCCACACCAGAGCCAGTATGTTTATTCAACTTTGGTCATTTTCCCAATCTTGTTCCTGGCAGCCTGGGGCAGAAAGGAGTCACATATAATATTTTTTCTGTCCAGAAAGGTTACACCATGTTCAGCATATGACCCGGATCTTTACCAGTGGCTTCTAGATACAGGAAATCTTGTAAAATATTCAACAGCCTGTATTACTCTGGGATCAGCCTGAATTATAGCAACATAAAGATGTAATGTTGACTAAATTTATTTTTCAGGGGAGGATGAATAACACAAAGTCCTGTGACTATGCGTTCACATTAAAATTCAAAGTAGTGTCTTTTCTTCTGCTAACTTTCAACTAACGCGCAAATAATTAAATTTTAATTGTACCATGTTCATGAAAAATGAAATTGTACAGTTTATATACCAGTACTTTCAAAGCTAATTTTGACTTTCTCCTGAGGTGAACATTTGCAACCAAAGAATTTGCATTTACAGAACTGATCTGTGCAGCAACAACTAATCCAAGTACTTTAAATGATGAGGAAGGGAAGAATTTGCCATTGGTAAACCTGCACCTGCAAAAGTGGAATGCCTCCCTCCCCAAATCCAATATTAAATCAAAATTAAAGAATGAATAAATTAATAAGACTCTTGATTATCATGTTCCACAATGAAAAAAAAAATATTATTTGTTTGGGGAACAAGTTCTTCACTGTAGATTATTTCTTCACCTTGGGTATTTGCTACCTGCACCGCAGCCAGTTGTGGTTAGAATGCTGTGGTCCCACAGTCCCAAATAGTGTTGTGCAAAGAGAAATACTGTGAATTCTGATGCCACAGTGAAAAAAAAAAAAACAACCTTCAGATTGTTTAACAATGTATTTTATGGCTAATTCAAACATTATTGTTACCTATGCCATGGTATCCATTTGCTATTTTTAATTAGCAAGCTACAATACAATTCTCTCAAACACTATAAACTAAATCACATGAAAATGAGACAAATTAGAAGTACATTAGTTGAAAAGGTGGCTTATTAGCCATAAACATTCATATTAATCACACTTTAGTTCTAAATGTTTGTTATCTTGTGTGTTTCCATCCCCTTTATTATTATGCTTTGGTAGGTTGTTTTTGGCATTTCTGGGTGTTTGGTTTTTATCAAATGATGAGTCATAATTCATGAAAATCATGATTGGTAAGTCTTGAAAGATTCACAGCTTTATATAAGCATTTGTAATTTAGAGGTACATGTAACACATACAAATTAACAGCACATTATTCTCTATTTTCAGTGGAGACCTGCCTCTTCACTACTGCAGTTTCTCTCTGATGGGAATTGACTTACCCTACCATTTACCCTTTGGAATGAGACCTACAGAGAGAGCTCACTCACAGGTTGATGCTTTCTACCTTTTTTTCAGCTACCCATATTTTTATCAGAATCTCCTCTAGCTCAGTCTTTTTGTTGTATAATCATTCAAAGTTACTGGTGATTTAATCTCTGACTGCAAATGAGAAAACAAGGTCAAAGTTTTTTTTAAAAATCCATTGGAAATATTTGATTATTTTCTTGATCATACCAAATGTTGTTTTGCTTAAAAA
>JANIJG010016551.1:34492-46427 GCA_024611175.1 Megaceryle torquata | reverse complement strand
AAAAAAAAAAAAAAAAAAAAAAAAAAAAATTAAAATTTTTAGATGAACATTTTGTGAAGGACAAACTAGAAATAGAGGGAACAGCTCATCCCCAGAGATGAATACTGTAAATTAAATGGAAACTAAGAACCTGAGTGAAAGGTACTGTATTTGTGCAGCCTGGTAATGGCCACAGACCTAAGAAAATGCTTTTCAAAGAGTAAGGAAAGGAGAAGAAATGGCCCAGTCCTTAATTACTGAAGTCCTCAGAAGTGTTTACAGCTTTGGTGTGGCACACCAGGAAAAGCTCTACTGGCAGCATAGTCAATCCAGCATAAAGGCAAGTGTTAACCATACTGCAAGAGTAGCAGTGCCTGAGGGGGGGAGTGAGAACCAAAAAAACAAAAAAACCCAAACAAACAAACAAACCAAAAACCAAACACCCCCCCCCAACTCAACCAACCAAATCCCACAGAACAAACAAACCTCTCTGGCATAGGTTAGTCCAGTAGCACACCTCCAGAGTAAGAGAGACACACCATTTGACAACAAAGCACCATGAAGATATCATAAGGAACCCATGGCTAAACATCCTGAAGTGACTGGTTTGGGTGCTGACACTGGAACACGGTGAAATGAGGATATTATTCCAAAATGTAACTACTGGTGACGAACGATTTGTGCTCCCTGCACAGAAGCACACAGAGGCATCAAAGCAAAAATTGTATCAGAGATCTCTGGGACATTCAGTGACTACAAAGAGAGAAAAATAGAATAACAGCAGTATTTTTTTCCATTTATTTTATGCTTAAAGCCCCAAATAGTGCTCATAAGAAGACTTCTGTATTTGGAAAGATCTGTCAGGTATTAAACCAGTAACCACTGTCATAACTTGATCTTTTTTGTTCCCTTGAGTATGTTGATTTGCTGACCACTCAGCTCTGTCTGTGGGCTCTGTTCCTAAGACTTAGGAAATAATTTTAAAATATATAAGCAATCAGTAAGAGCACTGAGGAAAATTAAAAACTTCAGTCTCTACTGGTGGTAAAAAAGGAATGAGCAGAAAAGAGCAGATGGTACACTATATACTGTCATTCTTGCAGAGCATATGCATACATAAAATATATCTCTCTCCATAACAAACTAAATCCTGCCATACATAACTCAAATATCCTCTCCTCTAATGAGTGAAAACCCCAAAAGTTGCAGTAGGGGATGGTGGGATAGGATGTACATGGAGAGTGCAACTGGGGATGGGAGTTTAATCTGCCCATAGTTTCTGCCATCAAAACTGAAAAGTTAGAGGCCAAAGAGATCATAGAGAAGAGTGACACTGAAACACCCAATGAGGCAGAGGTTCCCAGCTGAATGATCACAGCATTACTCTAAGAATAGAGGAACATACAACATACTGGGACATGTAAAGGCTATAAAATCCAGCTGTTCATTTCACATTTACAGCTGCTGGCTTGGAATGTGCTACTAACTCTGTGACCCAACAAGCTGGTAAATAATACAAGTATTTGTAACAAAAATAATTATTAGATAAGCACAACATTTCACCATCAAGTTAAAAGCAGATTTTCAAAATCCTCCCATGATATTTTTGAAGCCCAGAATAAACTTCACCACATTCCATCACCTTTTCTATCCATCAGTTAAGTTACCATGAAAGCATCCTTTTCAAAGGTGAGTTTACAAGGCTGCACTAAATTACATTTTAATAGTAGGGTCTACTTATATCTTGCTAAGTAGGCTTTTTTGGGGGTCTAAAGTTAAAACTTCAAGCAGTTGTGCAATATTTTGTAACTGATGTGCTTTTCTGCTGCCTGTTTTCAATATGCAGTCTTTGTGGCAAGATGCATATTCTGGCTGTTTAGTGGCTAAATTATTCTAACATTCAACAAAATAAAACCCATTTTGCCTACAGAAAAGTAACATCCAAAATATATTTCATTATGGAATGAGTACTAAAAGGACAACTGACAGAGTCAGACTCATCACTTTAGATTCATTACAAGTCTTCCAAAGTAAAATGTGTTCAATTTGCTATTATCTGAATTCTTCTATGGTCACAGATGTTTTTTTCTCCTTTCATTTTGTTATTGACAAGAGACAATCGTGTATTTAGTCCAGTCATTTTATTGTCTTGCTTTTATCACAAAAAAAAATACTCATCTGAAGGGATTCTTTGCAACTCCTGCCAAAAGCTCTTTTAGGAATACTATAGAAACCTTACTTGACCTGTCCATTTTTAATTATTTCTGATGTAAAAGACAATGTAACTAGCTCAGTGCTTACTAGAAGCATGCCTTATTAAATCATACACATAATGGCAAATATTCCATAGAAACTCTGGGTGATATCTCCAAATACTTCATGTCATTAACAGCTGAGAGCTATATAAAACATGGAGAAAATATTGTAAATGGATTTTAGGGATACATGGTGTTACTGTACATTGAAAACACTTAGATCTAAAGCTAAAGACTTTTGTTTTAGTTGCATACCAGTAATGAGGGCATTATATCTTCTCTACATCTGCTCTTCAGAAGGGATGCAAGGTGATGGGTGTCCTCAAGTTAGGAAAGCCTTTAGTAAAGGTTCAAAACCTTATAGACTTTGTGGGTGGTTGTGGTATGTTTACCAGTTCCTGCAGTGTCTTTATTCTGCAGTCTCTTGTATATCTCAATTCCCATTTCAACTTCATAATATGAAAAATGCAGTCAAATTAAAACTTCACCATTAATTTTCCTTGTAGTAAGGAATATGGTCTAGGTAAATAGATTAACACACATTAGAAGCTGCTGTGAAACACAGTGATGCTGAGGGAGCAAAACAGATCACTTTTTTTTCAGTGCTCTTGGCAGTGTTACACCAGCTTCTTATTTAGATACCTTAATAAAGAGTCCAGGAACAGCTGGATCCTGAAGTGCAGAGACAACACAATTTTTTATTTATAGAATGATACATGAAAGAATTGGGAAAAGCACAGGTTCTGTGCTCCTGATGGTTTCCAAATGCTTGTTTTTTTCATTCTGTGATCTAGAGAAGCACCTAAATGTGGTCCAGAACACTTCTGTAAATAAAAGCCACCAGACTCAACGTCATATATGTATCTGTATTTGTGCACACAAGACAAGAACAGGAATAAAATATGAAAAGAAAGCTCAGAGCTTAGCCCAAAATTGCAGAAGCTGATAAAAGGAAGCTGACATGGCTGTATTGTACAGAGGATCTGTCAAATGTATCAAAAATGCTAAAGCATCTTTTGAATTGAGAAATACTGGGTTTGAGAACTTTGTTGTATCAGGCAGAACCGTGAACTCTGAAGATGTTGAAAAAGGCATCTACCCAGAGTCAAAAGAAAGCTAAGCCCTGCTGTGGCTGAGGAAGATCTGGTCTGCTTGCTCTTGGAGCTCCCAACTCTGGCACTCCATGGAACTGGGCATCCAGAGCATTTGGGAGCCAGATGCTAATGGGAAATATCACCAGAGGATCATTAAATTGATACTGTAAGTGAAAATTTTGGCACCAGAGGTAGACTTCTCCTGTGTGGGCCACCCACTGAAGAAATAAACCTATTTTTCATATACACACCACACCATACATGAAGAACATTACTTATTAGTTTGAAGAAAAATTGAAGAATAAATAGAACTCATCATAAACTGTATGCTCTATCAAAGGAAATGACCGTGATCCCTTCATTCCTTAAGCTGCCACTCAATAAAAAAAACCCAACATTACAGCAAACAATTCTAAGACCCTCAAGTGGTTATTTTAAATTACTGAGATTAATTACTTTTACATATAAATCTTAAAATGCAGGGGTCTAAGAATACAATGAAGGCTTGACTTTTTCTGTACAGAATATAAAAATTTTACCAAGCCTATTTATCTATTTTATGGTGTTAATTGCATAAATTATCTGAAATAACCATTTTTCTTACATCTTGATAATGAAAAAAAACCCAAATATGTTAGAGTCTGGATTAAAGCCAGGTCAGTGTCAAAGCGTTTTTATTAAAATGTCTGCTTCACTAAAAGAATCTGAAGGCACGATTTAGTTTGAAGTCTTTCAGAATTTGTAACAGTATTTGTGTGTACATATGCTATGGTCCTGGGGAAGGATAATGGGTAAGAAGAAAGTTTTACAGACCTTAGTAGTTCTTGAAAACATATATATATATATGTACAAAAATAAAAGCATAGCATTCAATTCCTAAAGCTCTCTCAAAAGAAAATTCAGAAAAGGAAAGAAAATTAGGTCAATTTACTTTGGTCTCTAAGCACAGAGTAGAAGGAAAAAAAAAATTAAGAGAAGAAATAGCCTCTTTAGTTTTTCAAGTACTATTACTCAGAAGATCAAATCTAGAGCTTCCACAGTCCACTTGAAAAGAACAGTTACAAGTGAAAATTTGTTTCAACAAATACACAGTCCATTTTGAAACAAACACATGCTGCACAGTTACAAATAAAGTAGCTCAAAAGATTAAATTAAACATCTTTAGTCCTTAATATCGATTGCCATTAGTCTTCCTGCCACAGGGTGTTTTTTCTATGGCAGGGGCTGGAGGCAGATGGTGAGGAGTTGTGTTTGGCTATGGTTGAAGTTTCCTGAACGGAAGAAACTCAAAAGCAGTCTCAGAAGAATCAACAGATGTGACCATAACAGCCAGGACACGGATTTTCCACATCAGCTATGATTCAGAAGATTATCTCAACAGCATCAAAACATCCTAAGAAGATCTCTGGTCTCTTCAGCAAATTGATGAAAATAATTTATGTACATTTTCTCCTTTCCAGCGGGAGGCAAAAACATTATTAAGATCAGCCTTGATTCAGATAAGACTTTTTTATTATGATTATTTTTATTATTTTTTTAATGGCAAGTACCTCTGAAGTGTAATCAAATCTTGTTCTGATGCTTTAGTTTTATTCCCAGGTAGTGTGCTGGGAGCCCAGGCATCATTCTGCTTCCAGCCTCTGATCAGACCATGCCATCTTTTAAACTGGTTTTGTTTCATACTATTTCTCAAGAGCTTTACAGAATTGTCTTCACTTGTACAGAGCACATCACAGAGTTCTCCTGGTATGTTCAAAGGGCAACATTAAATTTAAAATTTCTTGCCTTACCTTCATACTGCTTAGTCCTGCAGAAAATGCATAGTCTATCCTCAAAGACAATAACCAGTCACCAGATCCTATCACTATAGACTCTTGGAATTATTTCTGCTCTGGCAAGCCTGGGTGTAATTGCACACTTCAATTAAAAGGAAAATGTGGCTCAGTAAGCAGAAGTCTGCTGGTGGGTTCTGCCTGAAGAGAGAAGAGGTTTATCTTGGAACCAATCAAGTATCAAAGCAAGATGATACAGTTGTTTATTTAATCTCTACATGCAAGTAACACTTACTGTAGCAAATCTCCTTCAAGGCAGGGAAATCCTTCCATTGCCAGGTGAAAAAAAAAATCCGCACTTAAATAAGAAGTGCAAGTCAAATGGTATTTCAACCAGCTGTATTCACAGCTCTGCAAACTTGTCAAATCAGCCTCCATATACAGGGAAGCAGGAAAGCCAGAGTGCATATTTGAGTCCAAATAAATAATGCACCCAAAAGACACTTGTGGTGATCCCAGCTACAGTTACACTTAACAAGCGTGCACAAAGCTTTGGTTTGTCAGGTTGTTTACTTATTCATCCACGTTTCCCCTTTTCTCAGTGCCTATTTCAATAACATGGCAGGTTATGGGTCAAAAACTATAGACCAGGCACTTCGGTAGCCACTAAGTGAGGTTAATACAGAATAGTTGTTTCTCATAGTCAAGAGTTGTAAGACTCATGCCAGCAGATGCAGAAGCAAATGTTCATTTAAGCATATCTATGAAACCAATCGCCAAGACTCCCTTGCAAGACTGTTCTTCCCCATTGTTACTAGTATTTTTCACAAAGCAATCTTAGAACTAGTCACTTTTGTTTTCTTCACTGAAAGCTCAATGATCTCCCACAAGAGATTTAATTTTTATACAAAGCAAATGATGAAGACACTGCTCCTCGGTAAAGGTGTTCTTTTGAATACCCTGGCTCACTAACATATTTCAGTACTCATCAGAAATAGAATCATAGAATTATTATGGTTGGAAAGGACCTCTAGGATCATCAAGTCCAATCTTCATCCCAACATCATCCTACTCACTAGACCATCACCACAAGTGCTACAAGTGTTACAAATAAATCCTGCATCTGAAGTTCAAACATATCAAAAAGCATTCCATGCAACTAGGATACATTTGTCTGCCTCAAAGCTCTTAAAGAATGAAAAGTAACTCTCTCAGAAGTTAACTTCTTGCCATTATTTCCATAGTACTATTGCAGTAATTAGCGAAAGCTGACTAACTTGTTTATAAACCTATTCTGGACTGTTGTAGCCTCCAGGGAAAAGGGAGACCCTTTGGGCTAGTTTGTTCAGTGCAGGCAGGCTGAACAGACAGCATTTGCAAAGGAGCTTTGACAGAAACTCAGCATCTGATGGGAGTGGGCACTCAGAGTACTCAGCATTTCCACATGGCTTTGCAAATCCCATCTGGCTAGAATTAGGCTGTAGGAATGCACCACCCCCAACCACCCCCCACCACCCCTTTAGAAAAACAAAATAATCTAACACAGAACAACACTACAGCCTCTTAAATCCTGTCTTTCACCATAAAAGATGTTCTGATGTTACTTGTTAGAAACAGGCACAAGTTACAAAATCATTTCCTTAGAAAGGTTATGAACGCTTTTCCATTCCAACATCTAATTAGCTTTGGAAAAATTCACAGTGCCATAGAGTATGCAGTAACAGAAGTGAAAGGTAAGAATAATATCCTGTCTATGACAGAAAATTAAGGTTCACAAATTTGCTCTATCAATACATAATGCTACCACAAAAAGAGATTGGTATTCAGTATTTTCATGCCAAACAAATCTTAAGACTACTCCTGGATCTACACACAGTGCTGCTCAGGAAATTATGTTAGAGGAGACTGGAGAGCATAGGAAAGAAAAAAACCTTTAGTCCCTGAGCAATAAGGAAGGTGAGTGATAGAAGACAATTTAATCACAATTAGTGAAAGCAGAGCAAATGTGAGAAAGGACCAAGTAAGTGAAGGGCGTGAGCAAAGCAAGCTGGTAAGTGTGTGCATGGGGCAGGAAGACGACTGTGCTGCAAGGCAGCTTTTCCTCACAAGCTTGTGGAAGTGATTCTAGTCTCAAGATGTGCCTTTTTTAGGCACAAGACCAACTACATTCCTCATGTATTTGCCTTGTTTTGGCAGAGGTTAGCTGAGGCATCAATGCAACACACCTGGGTATCTCTCCAGTTCAGCAGACAGACAAAATATGGAAATGTATGGATTTCAGAGAAAGAACTGGCACTAGAGTGGCGCAACGACAGATTTCTGGTGTGTACAACCCAAGGTACATGTTTTCAGGTCACCCTTCACCTATTGCCCAGCTCTGGAGTCCTCTTAATTCTTTGCCCACAGTTTCTACAATTTGGACATTTTGTGCAAAGGTTCGTTCAGCTCTTCAGTTTCATACTAAAATATAGCACCTAGTTCTAAGCTTCTTTTCGTTTTATTCCATTCCCAGCAAATTTACTTTTATTAAAGAGCAATTTACCTTGCATTTATTTCTAGGTCTTTTTAATTGTACTTTGGGAAAAATAAGGAATTTCAGTGCTATGGGTATTTTAGTATTAATCATGAATCAAATGTTTTCTTTCTTCTTAAAAGTTAAAGGTCTCACCTTTAAAGTGTACAAGGTCATCTAAGAATATGCCTACATGCCTACAAGCAAATGTACCACATATTTAAGATAGTATGATAGTTATCATACAAAAACATAGCATACATGCTTTGTCTTAAGCAGGCAGTAGAATACTACTTTGAAGTCTTTTTCATCCTTATATGTGAGGAGAATGGTGACAATGCCTCAGTGATAAGAATGAATACAGTAATGTTTAAGTACTTAATATGTAGTTTAAGTGTTCATCTAAGAGATACCAAAATGTTATAATAGTTATATGTATATGAATAAATGCACAACCCACTGATTCTTATTTTGGGGACAAAGGGACATTTCTAGATTTTCAGCATATCACTGAAGTTCAGAGATCCTTGCCTACTGGTACTATGCTTGTTACAAATATGATTGCTTTTGTTTGTCCTGTCTATGCTCTTTCACCAATGAAAAGGAAGATAACTACTTGTGGTGCATTGATCTTAGCCAGAAAAAGTGAGACCCAGTGATGAAACAACTGATTTCAATGACATCTTTTGAAGAAAGTACAGAGGTGGTTAGGGACATGGGAAAGAAGGCAGGGAGGAGGAGTTATGGAGAGGAACAGAAGAAGAGAGAGAAGATAAGGAGGTGCTAAGCATAAAAGTAACCACTGCAAGCATAAATTTGAGCACAAACTGCATCTCTCTGTAACTGAGGGGAGATGGAGCCAAGGGGTAACGTTCCTCAACAATGTGCTGCCTAGACACTCACAGGCACAGGGATTATTAAAACAAGCAAATTTTTTTTGACATCTACATGCAGTAAACCCCTCCTGCACCTTCTATCAGGAGGAGCACTACAACTGTGAGCAGGTGCAGAGGCTGTGCAGGAAGCAGGGACCTGGCTTCCGTTCAGCTCATCACAGGAGAGGAGGAAGCAGAGTTATGCTCTCTGGCAGGTCCATCATATGGCTATGGGAGTGTCTTGCCAGCAGCTCCTCAACAATGCCTAGCTGTGATTGAGAGAAACCCTGCAGAGAGGGACTTAGGGGTAGTGGTGGATGAAAAGCTGGACATGAGTTGGCAATGTGTGCTCGCAGGCCAGAAAGTGAATGGCATCCTGGGTTGCATCAAAAGAAGCGTGGCCAGCAGGTCAAAGGAAGTGATTCTGGCCCCCTACTCCACTCTTGAGAGACACACACCTGGAGTACTGTGTCCAGCTCTGGAGTGCTCAGCACAAGAAAGACATGGACATGTTGGAGTGAGTCCTGAGGAGGGTCACAGAAATGGTCAGAAGGCTGGAACACCTCTGTTATGAAAACAAGTTGAGAGAATTGAGGGTGTTCAGCCTGGAGAAGAGGAGGCTCCAGGGAGACATTATTGTGGCCTCCCAGGACTCAAAGGGGGCCTACAAGAAAAAAAATTTATCAGGGGCCTGTTGGGATAGGGCAAGGGAGAATAGTTTTTAAACTAGAAGGTAGATTTAGACTAGAGGTAAGGTAAGACATTTTTTACAATGAGAGTGGTGAAACACTGGAGCAGGTTGCCCAGAGAGATGGTAGGTGCCCCATTCCTGGAAACATTCAAGGTCAGGATGAACAGGGCTCTGAGCAACCTGATCTGTTAAAGATGATCCTGCTCACTGCAGGAGGGTTGGGCTAGATGACCTTTAAAAGTCCCTTCCAACCCAAATCATTTTATGATTCTATCTACAAACTACAAAGCCACTTCAGAAGAAAGCACAAATGTCACTGAAAAAGGTGAATTCCACTAGAAATGTTAGGGTGGTGATAAGCAGTAACAAGCATCAGCAGCATGCTCAGCAGGTGTGCAGGCTCCAGATGAAGAAATATTTCATCCCAGAGCAAGGCAGAGTGACAGCAGCTTCTGTGGGTCTGTCAGCAGCAACAGCACTGTATCAGCTACTAGTGGCCAAGGACAGCAGACCAGACCTGCCTGCAGGAACACAGAGCTGGCCCTTTGGGGGTGTGTGGGTGGGGGGTGAGAGGCTGCGCTAAATGGCATCCACTCCATCCAAGCTTATCTTGCTGGATGCCACAGCCAGCAGAAAAATGAATGCTTGGATTAGTGCCTCATTTCATAAAGGGACAGTGTTGGTGGTTACAGAGGCTGTAGTGATAAATACAGATTTCTTTTTTATGACCATGAATGTTTCCTCCCTGGCTGTTCTCTAGGGTATAAGCCATATTTTCTGGAGAACTGCTGGCCAGCTGTTAGCACAAGATGGCACCACTGATTGCACAAGAGATAGTGCTTCTCAGTCAGTTGCTTGCAACAAGCAGCAGGCAAACACATGACTTTGATAACCCTGCCAGGGATGATTTGAATGAGATGGAGGTGTTAGGTAGTATGCACCTCTACATTCCTTTCTCTCTCAGATTTATGACAGAGGACAACAAAGATAAAACAGGACAAGCAAAATGCATGTATAACCTCCACATACTCTCCTTATTGACAGTTTATAGTGACCTCATCAAAGTGTGCTTGTGAAAGACACCACTAAGATGACTGTAGCAGAAAGTGGGAAAGTGCTGGGTTTGGTTTTTTTCATAGAATCATAGAATGCTTGGAGTTGGAAGGCACCTTAAGGATCATCTAGTTCCAACTCCCCTACCATGGCAGGGATACCTCCCACTAGACCAGGTAGCACAAGGCCCCATCCAACCCGGGTTTGAACACATCCAGCGGTGGAACATACACAACTTCCCTAGGCAACCTGTTCCAACTTTCCTGGACAGCCTGTTACAAACTATTTTTTTTTTTTTTCTGTTTGTTCTATGCATTTGATAACATAAGCTCAGAAGAACAATCTAGAAAAGGCTGACAAGGACTTGCGTTCATGACATTATGTATCACTGTCAAAGTCAGTCAGACTTAGCTTGTACATATGTTTTGTCTCCACTTAAACTCTATCACTTGCATTCATTGAAAGTTAATAGATATGCTACTGATGACCTTATAACTGCTTTGCAATATACATACACCATGAAAGACTTAGCCTAAATTAGCAAGTCTCCAACTCTTGAGGGAAACACACAGCTTGGACTATGAAATATATAAGTATATATAAATTTGCCTTTCCCAGGTAGAAATAATTCTGAAGTCTGCTGCCATTATAATTCATATGTTACTTTAATGTCTTCTGATGTTACTCTTTTTTTTTTTTTTTTTTAATCTTCTACTGATTATCCTCACAATGGAAAAAAGTAATTAAAAAAATAAAAATAAAAAAATCAATGGTACCTGAGTTAGAGGACCCATAACAGACATCTGACAATTCCTGAAAATATCTAAGACAATTTGTTTTGTATGACTGTATTTATAGTACTCATTCTATAGAAGCCTAAGCAGTCATTAGTATTGCAATCCAATGCTCTACATCACCAACACTTCCCAGTGCTGCTGAAGTGCTAGTGGCCTCCCTAGACTCCACCAAAACAGGAAATTGAACAAGAGATTAATCAGCAAGTTAATGCAGGCAACCAAATATAAGGGTCACCTCAAAGGCTGAAGACCTGCTCTTATGCTTTCATCTCTGTCTCAAAGTCCAAATATAAACAGTTTCCCTACTAGTTAATTTACAGGGATTAATAACTGGATGACTTCATACTTCAATAAAAGCAGGAAAACAGGTCAATAAATCATGTCTTTTGGGTGCCTGCTCAGGCTTGTTCTGAAGTCTGTTCTGTACCTAGGAATTATTAGCAGCAGGTGTAAAATAGTTCCCTGAAGGTTGCTACTGGCAAGTCCCATTCATTCCTGGATCCTCCTGACAACAGTTCATTAATTCCCAAAGATTTCAGATCTGAATCCTGATATCCAAATTAAGGGTACATCACATCTCTTTCCATTAAGAGACCTTAAATGACCTTAGCCAGTAATTAAAATCTTTAGCAGCTTTACCAACTTCCCAGGATGATGTTGTTTGGATTTTTTTTGTTGTTGTGGGGGTTTTTTGTGTGTTGTTTTTTGTTTGTTTGTTTTGTTCAGTTTGGGGTTTTTTTTTGTTTTTGTGGTTTTTTTATGGTTTGTTTGTTGTGGTTTTTATTTTGGGGGGTTTGTCTGTGAGTTTTTTTGTTTGTTTTTGTTGTGCGGTTCTCCCCTCTATAAAAGACCAAGACCAAAGAAAGAACAAGATGAAGGCCCTTGGCCTTTTTTCTTTTCTTTAAAA
>JANIJG010016551.1:0-25624 GCA_024611175.1 Megaceryle torquata | reverse complement strand
AAGTGACTTTCTTACATCAATTTCAGGAAATGTACCTTTACCACTCTGCTGCTGTTGGACTCATGCAGATTTCCCACCTATTTATGTCCACACTTGCAACATTAAGCATTGCATTCTCTCAAGAGAGAAAAAGCACGGTTGACTTTGTGTCATCAATCCCAGGTTTTGCCTAGTTACTGTCTTCAAAGAGTCAGAATTTGTGTTGATCCTAAGTAATTAATGGCTAAGGGATCCTACTAGAGTACCTAAAGGCAGGCAATCCTGGCTGCTCTTCTCAAACATAAATCCTGACTGGAGGAGGATGATCAAAAAAAACAATCTCGAGTGACTAATTTTAAAGAAAGAAACTTCTCGTGATAAAATACTTTAACCCACATGACCTTAGAAATGAAGCAAGGAAAAATATTATTATTATGATGGGACACTGTCTCAGTTGCTTCTTAATCACCAAGACAATTCTCAAAGCAGATTTGAGAAAAACATCATTGTTAAAAAGAAAATACCCACAACCTAAAATTTTTCATTACCCTGCTAGAGTAACTGTTTAGCTTTTGCAACTGCTCACTGCTGTTAAACTTGATAGAAAAGGGCAGGAGAAAAGTAGCAAAATCCCAGTGGTGTTGCCCTTGGTTGTGATTATATATTTTACTAGTATTAGCAATACCGAGAGGAGGCATAGGACAACTTGTTGGTGCAACCAGGTAGCTAGGAGTTTTTATAGCTACACCTCTAGTGGGGAGTAAAATAACTACTCTGACTTGATCCACAAAGATATTTAAATTCAGAGCAGCTATTTGCACAGTAGTAGTGGCTCTGGAAGACAACATGGTCATCTCATGATCTGAAAAACAGCGGACCTGCCACAATGCCAATAGTTCAACTCTCCATGCATTTTGATTTTATAATTCAATAACTTTTTTGATAGATCCTATGGCCAAATTTTCCAGCTTTGGCATCATTAAAAAGAGAATAAAAATATCTGAAGCACCATTAACTACATATGAGTAAATGTTTAAGATTTGGCACTGGAAGTTTTTGGGAAGATACTCAGATTTTAAAATTGTGCTTGTTAGCTGATGACCAGCATGACATTGCACTTATTTACATCAGCTGGGAACTGAACCATCTCTAGGCAATACTTACACATTTAGTTAGAATTATTCTGCTGTAATAATTGGGCCCTCAGTATAATCTGAGATTTGGCGTTTGCTATACTTAAAAAGGAAAGGAATCTGATGATCCAGTGCTTTTTATGCCATGAGAGGTCTCCTATTACTGCTGCTGCTTTCATGAAGGAAGTAAATTCCACAGAAATTATTTTTGCATTCTAGTTACATTTTTGGTATATTACTGAAAATATTTTCATCAGCATTCTTTGTGAAGTGTGTCCTTTCTATCAGAACTTGCTCATGACAAAACAAAGGTTTGATTTTTATTCCTTTACACAAGGAATTCAGTACAGACACATGGGAAAGGATAACAAAAGACACTCGGTAGCCAAATCCAACATTCTAAGAGCAGGCTTTAAGATGATTACCTTCTTTTCTTACATAGTGCTTTGATGTGGCCATTATGGCTACCGCCTTTTTTTTTTTTTTTAATCCAAATTCACATAAAACAATTATTGGTGTGGATAGGTAAGAAAATTAGCAGTACACTCAAATATATATACCCAACAAATATACACACCCAAAAGATTTCAAAATAATGCTTAATCAGAAATATGAGCAGATAAGCATTTCTTTTTCTTCCCAGCATTACCTTAAGGGAAAGGGCAATTTTAGCAGTTGTGACAATTACTAATACAGATTAAAGCTAAAGATAATATTCTTAATATTCTACTTATGAAGCTAATTTACTAACAGTCTTAAATACCAGTCAGTTACTATGAATATATACTATACCACTTGAATGTGTGACTTTGTATCTATATTACTGGTACCACTTTACACTCAGTAGAAAATTTCCTACAGTTTTGGGCTGACTCAAGCCTTCTTTGCACTGCTTTGACATTTTTTCAGTTCCCTTGCAGTTAAAGGCCTAGTATTAGATATAGACAGTGGTAACTGCAATGTTAATGTTAGTAAGTCACCAACTACCTGACTCTCTCCCCAGAACAGCAATTTGCTATGTGTTTTGGTTTGGTTTTGGTTTTTTTAATGCTTATTTATTGCCCAAAAAAAAAATAAAATTATTATTTCACTGCAGTAGACAGTGGCCAAAGGGTAGGATGCAGAAACGTGGCACCTCTGGGTGAGAAAGTATTTAGCAACCTAAAGGGATTTCTTCAGTTTTGCAGAATGACCCAGTTTTTCAAAGTTAGGGCATGAAGATTTAGTATTAGTGAGGAATGAGCAACACAGACCACCTTAAGCAAAGTATTTCATTTTGATACAATATGTGCATACTTTGAAAAGTACTGCTTAAATATTCCAAGTGATTGACGCATAACTGTTGGAATTTAAGCCTTCAAGCAAACATTGCCTGCAATAAGGTGCTGAACTGATATGCATTTTGAGCTCTAACCTCCTTTTTGTACTTGGCTCTTACATTTTATCTACATTTTGGTCCAGCTTTTTCAATCACCTTCAGGTTTGTTTCAATTTTCCTAGGGAACAAATTAGTCGACTTAGCACACAAGTTGTCCACATAATTAGATAACATTCTTGCACATTTTACCACAGAAAAAGCCTCCTAGGAGTGGAAATTGTAAGAGCAGAAATGGTCATCACAATATCAGCTTATCTATCTCCTGGCCCAGGGGAAGAAATGTCACCCTTAATACTTCTCGAGTCTGCTTTTAAACCAACCCCCCAGATGGAAATGCTGTAATCTCATCAATGCTCAGAAAATATTGGTGTTAAGCTACCTTTTCTTACTTTGTCTAATGACTTGCCTAAGTCTGCTTGCTATCATTTAAGTTCATTACTACATGCCTTACCTGCAGCACATGGAGGGGAATTTAATTCTGTTTATTGCACCCTTTGATGAAATTGATGCCTTAGATATCCTCAGTTTTCTCATCATTAAATTTGAAGTCGTTGTATTCTCCCCCCAACCTGTTTTCTGATCTGGTCACTCTGGGATGATATACACCCTTCCCGATCTGCAGAATTCAGTGCTGAACAAAGTAGGCAGAGGTCATATTTCAAGACTGTTTCTGATGATGCATCCACTCTGGTGTTTCTCACTCCAACTGCATGACACTACTGAGTCCTACTGCAATCCTCTATAATGATTAAATCCTTTCCTGCAATTCCACTGTCCAGGCTGTCTGATCCCTCTGCAGTTGGCATTCTTCTCAAGTGAGTTATTAGGCAATTTCTCAAGAGAGTCTGAGAACCTAATCTCATCTTCCAATGTGCTTACAGCCTTTCAAATTAATATCATCTGCATAGTTAAACCATTATTCCTCCATACAAATCACTGATGAAAATACTGAATAGTACACTAGACTCAAGCAAGGTTCTTGAAGAGTCACAGTTGATATAGCCTTTTGGTCTGACTTTAAATCACTGATTTTCAATGTGATTTTTCTTACAGTTCTCCATTTCCTAATAGCTTCACCTACTGCATATTTTCCTAGTTGTTATACATAGTGAAGGAGCATAAAAATCTGTAAAAGTAAGACTGACTCCTACTGCTTCTCCCTTATTCACCCTGTCAGAGAAGAAAATTAGATCAGCTTGACATGACTTGTAACTAGTACATCCATGCTGGCTGTTACTCATCTCCTTATCATTTTCTAGGTGCCTACGAATTGTTTGTTCGGGTATATTCTGGTATTTTTTCCAGGATCTAAGTTGCAATAACAGCTGTATACTTCTTTGGTTGTTCTATTTTGCTATTTTTTCCAAGATAAAGTTCAGGGGAAGATCAAAAAAACCCAAAACAAACAACCCAACAAACCAAAACAACAGTTTTTTGGACTCCAAGATCACCACTCGCAGTTATGATGGCTGAAGTGACTTGGCCATGTAATCGAGCTTGAATTTCACCAGATCCAATCAAAATGAAAATATCTAGTGTAAATCTTTAACCTAATCCTTTGCTATAATAAGCTCAACTCTTATACCTCTCTGACTATTAATGCAATGTCCTGCTGTCTTTGATTAATGGAATTTGTAACCTCTCCTTTTTCCTCAGGGTGTATACATTATATTAGACACATACTATGCATAAGCTAGGAACTGGTCTAGTAGGTATTAAATATACCATTAAAGTAATTTCTTTAGTGATAAGTGATGGTTCTTCTCATTGTTTCTCCCATGCTTGTTGGCCTCAGTACTCATTTACTTGGGATAAACACACTAAATCTGTAAAGGAAAATATTCTGATCTTGCTTGGGGCAACAGTTATATTCAAGGCTTACAGAGTTGGGGGGGTTGTTTTGTTTGGTTGGTTGTTTTTTTAAAAAGCATTATCAGCTCAGCCTGTTAGAATTATTTGAAATTAAAGGGTCAAATAACTGTTAGCAGTGCTCATTCCTTTGAATGATTCCTTTTCCCCCCTGACTCACCAAATGGTGCAGGAGAGGGCATAACAGCAATTTCACCTAGTACAGCCATTCACACCAAACAGCACAGTAGACACAGCACCAAGCACAAGTGAATCCCACCACACCAGTGCTGGCCACTGCCACACTGGACTCTCAGTCAGGAGTACAGTGTCTGGCTCCTGACCAAGTCAGCCAGGGCCAGCTGAAGTGTTCAACTCAGTCATCACAAGCTGCAAGTGATGACAATCACAGGCAGGTTTGTGTGCAAGGTGACAGTGGCTCCAAAATGGGGCTATACGGGAAGAGGCTCTTGGTATGGGTAAGAAAAAGGAATAAGGGGCAGGACACCATGAGGCACAGCTGATCTCCAGCAAAGCTCAGCTACAAATAGTTGATGCAATGGCCAACAGGTCGAGCAAGGTGATTCTGATGCTCTATTCTGTTCTGGCGAGACCTCACCTGCAGTACTGTGTCCAGTTCTGGAGCCCTCAACACAAGAGGGACCTGGACTTGATAGAGCAGGTCCAGAGGAAGGCCACGAAGATCATCAAAAGGCTGGAGCACCTCTCCTACAAGGACAGGTTGTCGGTGTGGAGGAGAGAAGGCTCTGGTGAGACCTTATAGCAGCCTTCCAGCAACTGAAGGGGGCCTACAAGAAAGCTGGAGAGGGACTGTTTAGAAGGGTATGTAGCAACAGCATGAGGGGCAGAGGCTTTAAACTAGAGAAGGGTAGATTTAGATTAGATATTAGGAGGAAGTTCTTTACTATGTGGGTGGTGAAAAACTGGAACAGGCTGCCCAGGGAGGTGGTGGAGGCCCCATCCCTGGAGACATTCAAGATGGGGCTTGACAGAGCTCTGAGCAACCTGCTCTAGTTGAGGATGTCCCTGCTCTCAGCAGGGGGGGTTTGACTAGATGACCTCTGGAGGTCCCTTCCAACCCAAGGTATTCTATGATTCTACGTTAGCCCTGGTCTTGAGGACAGAAACTGTTGTTACATCCCTATTTGTGAGAGCTAACAGCTTCTCAAACAAGTCAGCACTGTGACTATTAAGGTGTGATTAAGCAAATGAAGAAGCAGATCTGAAGGAAAGAAACAATTCTGTATTTCATCTTTCTCCGAGGCAGATAAACTTCAGAGGTAAGAAATTAAAAAGATTGCAGGTAATTATGCTCCAAATGTCTTCTTAAGCAGACTTTACTATTGCCTTCCTCATGGCCACATTCACCATGTTTGTATTTATTAATGCTGCAAACAACTGATTTACCTGCATTTTGCTTGCCAAAGACACACATAAGAATTTAGTTAACCTTCTGCTGCAGCATCTCTATCACAGACATACCAAAGAAGCTTTACAGATAAATATCAGCTTTAACTGACCCTTCCAACTTGGCTATTTCTATAGCAAGTTTTTTGAAATACCAAATCCAAATTACAGAACACTTTGCTCTCTTTCTAACTCTGCAAAAAAGAAATCGACTGCCCTTTAATACTTAGTACAAACATCTTGTTGCCCTCTGCCTCAAAACCAACAAAATGTCTCACTCTGCACAAAGTTCAACCTTAGTTATGGATTACACAGATCTTGTCCTGCTATTTGCATTTTTATTACTACCTTGTGTAACACGGCAGAAGTTTATATGAAATCTGCCATGTTTTCCTAACTGTGTTTGAGTGCTGGATGACAAATCTGGACTGTTCCAAACATCTGACAGTTATGCTGAAGCTCCATTTCATGGAGCAACAGACCTTGTGTATCTCTAGCAACGAATGTAAAACTGGAATTTTAAATGTTATTTCATACATCAAAAGACAACATTATGTTATCTGCTCCATCCAAAGCTTTACAAGCTGTTGGAGAAGTGAAGGAATATATTCTGTTTAATTTCATGCCTCCTATGATCACACAGCTGTGTGATATGATACCACCAAAATAACTTTTGAAGGAATGGAAATGCTCCACATGTTAAACTCAGAATGCAATAATAAATCTCAAGGATTCAATTTGCTGTAGATATTGGATATTACAGCAACATAGAGAACAGCTCTGAATATTGTAAGAAAAAGAGGACATGTGACAAAAATGTAATTTGTAGTTTTCTAAACAGTTCTGATTAGCGTTTTTATTAAAGTGAAAAAGATACATCTGTCAGTTTTAGACTTATGCTCTATTTAATACTAGTTTTATTCCTATCATCTGCAAACTTCTTCAGTTTATGCTTCAGTCTTCAATAAATCTTGCTGGTATTATAAATCAAACAAATAATTTGAACATTATGTTCCAATTTAGTTAGCATAATCTATCCCCTTCTGTCTTTCTCTGACACATCAGGTACTAGCCACTATTGTGAAAGGAATAAGGGGCCTTGGACTCAATTTACCATGAAAATTCCTATGTCTTGTTTAAATATTTTAGGCTTAACCCTCAAAACTGATTTGCACAGCCAGATAGTCCAACTGCACTGTTGTCACAGAACATATGCTTACCTCTACTGACTGTCGCAACCAACAGCTAGTGATGCCTCCCCTGCCTTATCCTTCTGCAAGTGTGGTGGTGCTAAATTTGAGTTTAAATGAAAGAAAAGTGTCAGGCGAGTATAAAGAATTGGTGTAAACAAACAATGGTTTGATTGTTGAGTGTCAATCCAACCAGCTGAAAGAGAGTATTTTCCTTACATTAAGGTAATACTTGTTTATAAGCAGTTAAGCAAACTCAGTTTTCTATCTTGAAAGAACATGGTTCTGTCTACTTATGAACAATAGTGTAGCATTTCCAAAAGCCATTTTGTTCAGTCATGGATTCAGGAAGGAGAGTTAAAAATCAAAGCTTATTAAATCATGAAAAGACTGGACAGGTGGTGGCCAAAAAACAAGGGAAAAGAGTTGAAGAGGCTAGATATCTAACTCAAGATCCTCCTCAGTTTTAGCTCTACACAGAGTTTTATCTAAATACCTCATCTTTACCTTGGTCTCTGTATGTATTTGGATAAATGAGAACGCACATTTCTTGAAACTGATATGAAGTATACCTACTAAGACACATATGTGCATCTTCCTGTAAGCACAAGTCCTTTGCCACTCACTGAGGTGATGGCCCAACTCTGAGTTGTTAAATAAAGCAAACCTAGAGCAACCCACTGTATGGCAAAATCCTTGAACAGAGGTGTCCTTGCCCATGGTGGGGAGGTTGGATTAGATGATCTTTAAGGTTCCTTCCAGCCTAAGCCATTGTATGATACGATGCTGAGCAAATTGTCATCTACAGACAAGGAAGTCTACAGGTTATAGCAAATACAGATTCTGCACCCTTTCTAGAGTATCCTAACTTCACCAGCAGAGTGATGGAAGGCTGCCTCTGCTTGTTTAACAGTAAGTAAACACAGCAGCAGTACAAGATGATCTTAAAGAACGCCTGTCTGGTGTTCAGCCTACTCATTTTATAGAACAATTTATATTGAAGACTGGCTGCCTTTTTTTTTGCCCTTGCTCAGACCTGTGAGGTCCTTCTGGAGCTGCCATTAGCACAGCATTTAAGTGTCCAAAAGACTTATTAACTAGAAAGAAAGTTTAAGACAGCATTAACAGCAAAATGTTGAAGCTCAGTAGTTAGTGCACGTACTAGGCTAAGACCTGGTTTCTGTCTGGAGGTCATTTAAAGTCCTTGAGTATCTGGCAGAAGGCAGCCTGTTTCAAAACTTCAATGGAATTTGTAATAAAAATTTAGTCTCTTTACCAGTGCACTGAGCCATTTACTTACTCCCACACACAAGTCAGATGCATGGCAAATCAGTTTGCAGAGATCATTTAATTACTCGGGAGTGCACCTAGGGCACTATCTCCTAATTCTCACAAATGACCTCTAGTTTCAAGTGTTTATTCAGAACAGAATAGTTTCAGAAGGTCAGAAGGGATCATTCATCACAGGCTTAAAAATTGCTTCTCTGACAGTTTTACATACAGTAAAAGGATGCACAGTAATTTTCAGACTCGTATCAGGTTTCGTTATTTTTCTGATAGAACTTTTTTTTTTACAACAGAATGAATACATTTTCCTTTAAAGGATTTCTTAACTAGTATATTCTTTCATATTTAATCTAGAATTTAACATAATTTCATACTATCATCCTAGGACTGTAAGAATGCTTTTTATTTATCCTGGCACTCAGAATTGATTGCTTTTGTACAGCTACAATTTATTGCAATACAGATGTTCTTCCTCCCCCTCCCCCCTAAACATAAGAAAGAAGACTAAGTTCCATTAATTTTTGAACACTATTCCCTGAAAATAAAAAGAATTTCATTTTCAGCATTTCACTACAGAAAATTTATGCTCATTCTATTTACAAAGCTCGAGGTGTTTCCATGTGAATGAGAGAGAGGAGGTAAGCCTCTTTCCCTTGCCTCTTCCAGACACTTCATACATGATAGCGAGGTATGTTCTCACAGGGTATGTTGGGGAGCACCACCTACATCCCAAACTATGTCAACATGACATGGGGTGCAGTGACACAGGACATGAAGTCACTCTAAAGGCAGGTGAGGGGTAGCACCACAGCCACAAGATGACCCTCTGTGGCCTCTTCCACCCACTTCCCTGCTACAGCTCTGCAAAGTGCTGGGCAACAGGTGTAGTTCCCACCCTGCTGCAGAGGGGCTGGAGGCCCCTGATGGAGAAGGAAGGGGGAGATATAAGCACTGCAGCTACCCCATACTCCACTGTCTGCAGGATAAGATTAAACTCTACTGCACCTTAAGAGAGGACAAATCTTGCCCAAAGGCTTCCTACTCCTAACGGATGAGCATTGATTTTAACTTCATTATTCATTTATTGTGTCTCTCTTTCTAATCAAAAGATGCAATAAAAATTACTGCAGTCTGCATCCACCTTCAGAGATGTGGTGTCCTGAAAGGCTGATACAGACAGAGACTTCCTGGCTTGGCACACGTTTCAAGTCATCCCTCCACCCCAGGAAACATTTACAAACTGCTTAACACACACTAGTGCAAATGCAACTCTTCATAAAGACAAAGTTCCAGATATAGCTAATGTATAACTTATTATACCTCTACTTTCCTACAAATGGCTTGAAAAATGACTGGGCATTGAAATCTTCCTTGCTCGGTTTAAAAAAAAAAATATTCTGAATATTAAGTAACATGTATGTAAGCATTAACTGTTCAAATACCTGTAATTTCAGTGGCTGATATCTGAATAAAAATGGGTGAAATATGAACTCCCAACAGTAAAAAAGTATCTGGAAGAGAGGCAATGAAGAGGAACAAAAAAAATGATACAGGAGTACCAAAACTGGGAGCAAAGACCTTGAGGCTCTTCCCTGAACTTGCAGTCACCCCGCATGATATAAATCATGACAAGGTCCTGAAGAATGAGCATTGACACAAGGCAAGATTGCATCATCTCATCTCACTTGCAGATCTATCACCACTCTCAGTAAAAACCTGACTTTGAGCAGAGAACAGCATATACAGGTAATACTTCTTGGCCACGAGCCAGGATGTAACTGATTTGCAACACATTACCTCTGCTGAAAGACTTTCCACATCTCATGGCTGAGAGAGCAGGATCTCCAAAAATTTCATCAGGGAATCGATAGTGAAACCCCCCCCTCTCCCCCCACAGCATTAACAACTCTGAGTGCTGGATGAATATCTGCAGAGCTCACATAATTCTGTGCCACATGGCCTTCATGCAAAGTTTGTGAAAGCTTTGAGATGTTGCCTGATCTCTGGATTGCTTGTCAGTGCTGATCGGTACTGCTGAGTGCACATCTGCAGGTGCCAGAATATCAAATGACCTGAACCCAGGAGCAAGCAGCTCTAATCTGCAGATAAATTTAAGGAGCCAATTCCCTGTTGATTTAAAAGAGGATTTAAGAGTCTCTCCAACTCCAGACATTGACTAGTAAGAACCAGTAGGGCAGAAATCAGTGAATATTCCTTCTAGGAAGCACAAGCTCACCATTACCTTCAATCATTCTGAAGATCCTGAGCAGCTTTAAACACCCTACAGAAAGACAGATTCGCAGTAAAATGGGCATTTGCACCTGAAAAAATCCATACTTAACCAGCTAAAATCCAGCACCTCATACTTCTGATTTATTTTGCTGGTCGTCAAACAACCCTGGTAATGTAGATACTATTTTCAATGGGAAACAATTTAAAGTTGCCCTGTAGAAAGAGCTTCCTTGGGGCTTACTGGGGTGGCGTTTTTTTTTTGTTTTGGGAGTGTGAGATATTCAACCCCCCCCCCGGCTCATATTCTTTACTACTTCTACTATTGCAGTTTGAACAGCTTTCAGTAAAACTCCCCTCCTTTAATCTTGTTTTGTTTGACTGATTAGAAACAAAGAGCACAAGCTACAAAGGAAGAACTTCTGCTCTTCAGCAGCTGACAGAAGGCACGTTATTCTGAAGGTCCCAAACATGAACCTGCTGGTTTATAAATAACTTCCAGACAGTCAGCAAAGTCTAAGTCTCCCTGAAAGAGAATTGAGGAAAATAGGACAAAATTCCTGTTCTGGATCATTTAACCATTAAATTGAACCAGGAATTCAATTATTTGGTTACATTGGATAGGAATACTTGGGTAGATGCTCTCTATCAGAAAATTTGACACAATCATCCCTCTTACAGTTTTATAATGTTCTGGAAGAATTTTCTTGTAGGAACTGTCACACAAATTAATAAAACTCACAGAGACCTCTGAGTGGCCAAGAATAGGGAAAAATCAAGAATCTAGTACTAAGTCATCCAGGTGACAACTCCTGATTATTTTTACTTGACTATTTTATCTAGAAAGGGCTGCAAACATGTATGTTTTGAAGTTCGTGTGACACTAACTGGAATATAGTACCACTGTTGCTTTAAAGACTACAACTTATTATGAAAATATGGCAGCTAAGCAACATCGGAGTCTGAGCAGGGAAGCAAACGTGAGCATCTCTGCCTGCACTTTTTCACGTATAGAAATTGTGTTTCAGTGTTCCAGTACTTGGTATTTATTTATGAAGTATCATTTATATGTGTCTTCCTCTACTGGAGAGTAATAATCAAACATTCAGAATGGTGCTGTAACTAGTTAGGTTTTTTTGTTTGTTTGGGGTTTTTTTTTGCAAGAGTAGAATACACATTGGAACCTAGCTGTTAGAAATTTCCTCCTGATGTCCATATTTCCCTGGAATAGTTTTTAAAAAGTAGCTATTTTCATAGCTTTGGTGCTGGTTTTAGGCATCTTTCTAGAGGTTAAGTGGAATAGAGGAACACAGACAAGTCAGGCACCCTGAGCTCTCCTTGTATAGTCATTGCCTCCAGTTCATCTAGATTAAAATACATGTAGTATTTTACTTGCACATTAACAGTGCCTTTGGTTTCAACAGGACAAGCAGCATAACAAGTAGGAAGGTATCAGAAGCATACCTTAGTGCCCTTGGACAGAAACATCACTTACCCACCTGTGATGTACCAAGAACTGAGATTTGTATTAATTTAATTTTCTGATTCTTTAATGTAGATAATGCAAGCATTAAGAAGTTGCTGTGCAGCCATATTCAAATAGGTACATGTTATTTTATCTTAAGCATTGAGACCAGTTGACCAGTATGTAACTGTGTTCAGCTGGAGGCAGCAGGATGACAGGCAGTGAAGATGAAAAAGTCAAGAATGACACGAACTTAACTGACTTGAAGATGCTGGCAAAGATGGGCAGATAATTTTCTTCAACTGCTCTATAGGAAAAGCATCACCTAAACTGAGAGCTTTAATACTTCTGTGAAGGGATGTGCTAAGGTGCACTGAGTCTTGCTGGCTTCCACCTGAGACCTGGCCTGTTCACTTTTTGCCACTGAACAGTTCCAATAATATGTGGGTCAGGAGGGAGGGCGGCCCCTGGAAAAGTGCAGATTCTCAGTTCAGACCCCAGTATCTACAAGATATCACATCTACTATTGCTCCAGGATCATTATGTGGCAATATCACGTGCACGAACCACATAGAGAAAACTGCCTGTGAGATTATGACTGACACGATTAAATGTTTACACGTTAGTGTGCAGCTTCCAAGTTGCTTTGAAGAGCTAAAGGGCAACGGAGAGACTACTATAGGTTCTAGTCTTTGCAGGGTCCTGGTCATCCTTTTCACTGATGTGGCCTGAACTCACCCTTCAGTAGCTAGATCCAGTTTGGAACTGAGACCCAGTATCTATCTCCAGCAAAGATCCTGAAACTTTGTATTCCTCACAGGATACCCCTGCTTTTTAAGTTACCCATTGGAGTAAAGAAATCACTTCAAAAGAGACCACTGTCTCTTGGGCCGTGTTGTGTGCATCTGTGTAAAGTCCTTCATACAACTTCCCCTGGCTGTGAAGATTTTCTAACCTTTCTGGTTTAAAAGCTTTCTATTAAACAGCACTTCAGCGAGTGTGAATGCTACTTGCAAGTGGTCTTGACAGTTTCCAGGGTGCTGTGCAGTAATTTAATAGTGCCAAGTACCAGTTTGAATTTTAAAGCATGCTTTTAGCAGCTCGAGCTGCATTTGCCACAAGACTGTTTCACTACAGAAACCCTGGCCTTGCGGTTACACAAAGAAATACACATCTGAGAACATTTAGACATCACAAAGCAAATCCTGACCACCTGATACCATCACAGTTGCTGTACCATGTCTAGCGAAAATAGATTATGAAATGTCATACGATTAGCAGAAATAATCTTACAATAATACTGGTTTTGGGGAGCAGACAAACATTCAAAGCCACTCTCTATAGCTTCTCAGCAAGCATAGGCAACCCAAGTTTTCCCCGAGGCTTTGTGGTGTCGGGTGGATAGTTCCAACCAATCTTAGCTATGTTTAATCCATTTTCTGTCACCCATCTTTTTAATGATACCAACATTTTTACCTTAATATTTTCTTCATGCTTTTCTTTAGGTACCAGAATTCAGCTTTTCTCCTACTTTTTTTCTCTGTATTTTCATTTAATTAAAGCTTTCTTTATTGCTATATTTATTTTTCTTTTTAACTTGTGTGTGTCTTCATGACAAGCACTCACTCTGGCGCGGCCCACTGGGAGATTTACTTCACCACTGCCTAACACTTCCCAGGTTTTTACCACGGATTGTCTGTCCCTTTTCCATCTATATGCTTCCTTTTTTTAAAATACAGGAATCTTACCAGAAGTGCACTAATTGAATATTAATAACAATGTGCATTCACCACAGAAATCCTAGGCTCATTGCCTTTCTGCAATAATACATTAACACGCCACCAGGGAAATCCATATAGAAATCCATGGCTGTTGCTAAATACTACAGCCAAACACACAGCCCTGTTGCTGGCAGAAGTGCCTCGCAGAAAATAATGTAGAGATGAGAATGGATAGAAAAGTCTTGTGACTTCTACTGCATCCTTTTCACTGGTGCTGCCACTGCTCAACAGCCCCTCCTATTAGCCTCCATTTGTCATGCCCCGTATGCAGCACCGGCATCATCCGTGTTCCCTGGACATCATAAATCCAGATTTTCTCCTGTTCCTGGGAATTCCATACCTCTTATATCAGACAACACACCTGTGCCACAAGCCAGCAAGGAAAACCCAGACAAATGCAGCCCAGGGTGAAGCAGGTCAGGAAGGGACCAAGATCCACCGCACAAAACTCCCAGCTAGAAGAATGAAACTCAGAATTAACACTACACCCAAACATACAGGTGAAGAGTTCTTGTTATTCCTCAGCGTCCACAGATGGGATGCTGCTCAGGGAGCTGCCACAGCTATTCCTCATCATCTGAGCATACTTTCTAGGAACACCTCAGGTTCCTGCCTGAATCCTCAAGCTACTACTGCAAAATGACCCTATAAAGTATGTCTAAGTGGTGGGGTTTATCCACTGCTGGAAACTAAACACCACACAGCTTCTTTCCCCACTGCATTCCCCATACTCCCTCCTGGGGGATGGGAAGGAGAATTAGGAGGGAAAAAAAAAAAAAAAAGTTGTGCTGGGCCAGAAACTGTTCAACAGAGCAGCACAAAGATAAAAGAAAACAACAGCAATAACGATAGTACCAATGAAGTGATGTATAAAGTGAGTGCTGTAAACCACAAGGCAGAACCAAGTCCCACTGTCCCTACCTCCAGCCCCACGCTGAAGCCACCGACTAAAAAGCCCTCCCCCAGCCCCCTTATAGAACAGTCATGAAGCCAGTGTGGTATCACCTCTCCCAGTTGCTGGTTGGGGTGTTCATCCCCGCTGTGGCCCCTCCCAGCTTCTTGGGCAGGTAGCTGCTAGTGAACATTAACCCTCTCCTAGCCGAAACCAGGACAAGAGTTGGTCTCCCTCATCTCTCTGTGCTTCTGCTGTAAGGGTCCTGCAGGGACCAGGCAGCTGGCACAGCATCTTTGAGCTAGGCTGGAGGGGTTTACCTGGTTTCCCACTCTTTCCCTAGGCCTTCTCAGCACTACACTGAACTCAGCTTTAGGCATTTCAAATGCTGCATTGTAATTGACTTGTAGGCTCAGGTGGTGTCCCACCTTAGAAAGCAGTTTCAGCCAACTTTGTGTTCTCTAGCATTTCAGTGAGTATGCTGTACAGACCACATTCATAGAAGCAATGAGTTATACTATGTCACAACCCTGTTAGAAGCAGGAGTCAACGTTTTGGACACACAGTCAGAATATACTCTAGTTTCCGTACTGCTTTCATCAAATTTCTTTGCTACAAGACTACAGCAACATCTACTTTTTTTCCCAGTGAATCAATAAAAAGCACGAATGAAGAAAAATAAGCCATTCCTGGTGCCCTGCACAGACTCGTTAGCAAATGTACATGTGCAACCCTGTTCAAGGGAGTTGGGGTTTCCAAGTTCTGGTTGTATCAACACCCCTTTAGTGAAACATTGATGCTAACTGCTGTGCCTGTCACGACTGTCAAGTGCTGAACACGGAGGAGCAGAGGGTCCCTGTGGGATCACAGTGTAAGACCTTCAGGGCAAAGAGTGAGTCTGCACCCCAGGTAGAGGCACAGCTCAGTGGGATCCCTCCCAGCTGCTTTCTGGGGGTCACAGTCTGTGGGGTTTGATTATCTAAGGCCTGTCCTTGCTACTGCCATTTAATGAAGCCTCCCTTATTAGCTGGCAGAGTGAATCTCAGATAAAAATCAGCTTCCCACAGGCAACGAAGGGAAAGCAGCAGCATTGATTCCAGGCTGCATGGCACTAAAAGTAATTCAGTAATACACATTTCTAAATCTTTCCCTCTCAGAAGAAGTAAACTAAGCTATTTCAAGAGTTTCAGTCAAAACAGACATTCCCCATCCATAATTGAGTACAGGATTTGGGTTTACTGAGCTGCCCAAAGTGCTTTGCTCCTCACTGGTTGAGCAGCAGCCGGCAGTAGCACTTAGCCCTGTTCAAGCAGTCGCGTGGGAAAGCTGCCGACCCTGTCTGCCCTGGCAGCCTGGGTCTCTGGTCATGCAAGGTTTTGTGTAATGGACCACATGAAATACAAGTGAAATATTTACCATAATCATATATATAAGGGGTCTGGCTCCCAGCAGAGACTGAAAGACTGAAAATCATATCAGAAATGAAAGAAAATGTAGTGTAGTTTGTTGGATTTTTTTTCAATTGTGTTCAAAAAGTTTGAAGCCAAACAAAACCCCTGTTTTGTTGGGGTCAGTGGCCACAAGAAATACTCAAACATTTCTGTTGAGTGTTAGGAAAAAAGTAGCTGAACAGAAGCAACACCTACCAGCAGAAAGCCTCTCTGCTTGCAGCAGGCTCTGCCAAGCCCCGAGCCACCTCTCCCTGCTTCCATCTTGTTTGCTCCATCCCCATCCCTGAGGTGCTGCCACTCCAACAGCTGCATTCTGTTGTTTCATCGAGGCAGTGCAGGGTAGTTATAAATATATAATGAATGCTTTTAAGGCCCCCTGCCAGGAAGGGTGTGTGTTGGTTTTGAGCAGGTGCAGTGATGATGTATCCAGGGCAAAATGCTGGTAGGCTAATGGAGAAAGGAAAGTGCTACGGAGGGTGGGATTGGGGTGATGCAGGTGGCAGGGTACAGGCAGGAGCAAGGCTGGTGGCACAGTAGTGGCAGGGCATCTAGCAGCCCACACTGCAAAAGCAGGTGGCCAAAAGTTTCTGCTTCATCTGAAACCCTACAGAAAATGTGAAAATGTAACTTTCCTGCTAAAGCTTTTGCTCGGGAGGAGTGTGCAGCTCTGGAGGCAGGTTAGGTGCGGGTCACAAGAGGCACCCTGACATCCATGCTACAGCAAGTGCAGGAGGGGACCCTGCTTGTTGGCTTCATGAATCACAGTGGTCAAAAACTGTCATGTTCTCATGTGTTTAAACGGAGAGGAAATGAAGCCTGTGACTCTCGGTCTGCAGCTGACTGCCTGTTTCCCAAAATCATTTTCTTTAGGTATCATTTTAATCATTTAAATCATTTTAATACATCACTAAACACGTGGTCAGGTCAATAGTCTCACCTGGTTATGTTCAGGTACTTGCTATTTCCTGACTTTCTCCTGAAGTCTCAGTATATGTCTGTCTAGTCAGCCACACTAGGAACAGTCTATTGAACAGTTTGATTTGATTTTCTTCACTTTCCCTGTTTCAGGTTTGTCTCCAGCACTCATTTTCCATGGGAATTCCCATGAATTTATCTTGTGAGCCCCAGAAGAGCATAATACTGCTAGTGTCACCTTGGCTAATCTGATGAATCTGCATCACAGGCACACTCAGGTGCTAATATTCATGCACTGAATTTTCTCTTAGAGATGGGCCATGCTGGCTACCAACAACACTTCCAGAATTAGGGGCTTAAAGCATCTTTCAGGTCACACTGGGGTGCTGGCTGAGGTTTGTTCAATGCTTCTATGTAGCTCTTTTATACCTCACAGTATAAATATCTGAAATACAAGTTCCCATGCTCCTCAACAACTGAAGACTCTGTGATGGGTGAGGGGAATGACACAGTAAATTAATCTGGCAGAACCTGAAGTCTTTATGATGATCGAACGGTTAAAACTTTGCAAGGAAACCAGCAACATCTGCAAGAAGACAAAGCAGGTCTGTGAATTAAGCAGTGTTTTCTGACCTCTGATTTGGGGTGATTTGGGGATGAGAAACTACAATTGTCTAACATGGGGGATAACAACTCCAGCCTGTTTCCATGGGACATTGGGAGGTTCTCTTCAACAACGACCTTGTGCATCAAATGTGTCACACAACCCGTGAACATTAAGTGCTCTGTTTTATTCCAGGTCTGGCTGGACATGAATACAAGTGAAATCTCTGGGAAGTTCAGATGCCTAACACCTGAAAATCTGCTTTATTTTGCAGAGCCAGATTTCAGGATTCCTACGGCACAATACGCACCTGTCCCTTCAGCTCCTAAGATTTTAAATGTGGCCATAACAACAGACCTTGCTTTTTTCTCTTAAGTATTCTCAATAGTATTCAAGGGCACTCTAGGTCTCATACAAGAGCAACAAAGATATGTGTGCTAATTTTTGGCTGCCTGTTTTGCTGAAGACTCGCTTATTGCCCATGGAGTTCTCTACTGTGGCGACAGATTACTTTGTTAAGGAATAAATGTTTAAAATGATGAAAACAGAGCATTGCCATCCATGACTATAATACATCCTGCCCACAGTAATTCCTGTTCTGGCATGTGTGGGCAGAAACTCTTTCAGAAAAGAGACATTCAGCCTGTAACAAAGGGTGAAACCTGTACAAAATGCCACTGTTGGTTCACCAACAGTGACTGTTGGTCATCTCCTTACCCTGTTGTACCCCATCAGTGGAGAGACGGTGCACGAGATCAGGATGACTGCACAGAATGACATCAGGATCAGTGCATAAGATCAGGATGACATCACAGCTCTGTGGCACGGCCCAAGCCTTTGGGACACCTTTATACGAGCTCAGTGCCACAGCCTGCAGAAAACCAGGTTCAGTGGCATCTGATGCAGAGACTCTGATCCTGGGCTGTAGGCTGGCATGCTTCAATTCTCTCCCTTGTGGCAGCAATTTCAAGTGGTACAGTCTTGCCAGTTAAATTTTTTTAGATTTTAAGTTTTGCAGCCGTGGTCATCTTATAATTTTACTTCTACATGTAGCTTGTAGACTGACAGCAATGTTTGCCTGTATAGGTAAAACTCTCCCTGCTCTTTCTGTTATGACTGATTGAACCAGTGCACATGATTATTTACAAGTACCTGCATGAGAAAAGGTGAAAGTGAATCATAAACAGAATAGTGTAAAGGATATTTGACCTGCAAATCAGTAGACAGTCATTGTGAAACTCTTAACGTGCACTTGCTACATTGGCCTTGGGCTATTAATCCTGTTGTTTCTGCCTATCATTGCCCTGATAAAAACTGCACATAACCTTTCTTTCTATTGATACTTGGTAAGCCAAAAACATAGTTTGCCCTTGAAAATCAGGGGTCATTCTCACGAGAACCCTTCCTTTGAATGCATTACAAATGCATAGCCATTTGCAAAGAGCATTTCTCTAATGCACCATTCTTACATTTTATTGATTCATGTGAGGAATAACAAACTTTAAGCAGAATGTCATTTTTGCTGCAGTGAAATTTAACAGCTTGATGCACTACCATCTGCTTAAGGGAAAATAAGTATCAAGTTGATGTTAGGCTTTAATGCTATAATAATACTTCAAATTGTACAGCAGTCCTGACAGCAGATTGATTCTTTGAGTAGATTGATCTCTTTTGGAAGTGCTGTACAACAGCAAGAATGGACAGAATTATTTGGGTTCTTAAGCAGGAAAGATGGGAAATTTGGTCCATTAGAAGAAAGGAAACCCAAGAATGTTTGACAACATGGGCGGCAGAAGAGTCAAGGCGAAAATGAGTGCATTGGCTGTGTCTGCTGAAGGCAGGATAGCAAGTCAGGACAACAGCTGGTGGACTGTGAAATCAAACTGCTAGGACCTGTTGATAGAACTGTACCACAGCTCCTGTTCTGAAACTGCTGCTGCCTTCCCGAGACCATCCTCATTCTTCTTGTGTTTTTGACTAAATCTCTATTACACACTTTCTGGGATGAGGAGCCTTCTGTGGCAAGTCATCTTTCCATTTTGTGTGTGCAGTATAAAGCACCATGTTCATAACCACTAATGTCTCTACAAATGTTAAACTTGATAATGATGGGACCAACTGCTTTTATTTACTCACTGGTATCCTCTCTTTCAACATGACAGCCAAAATATCTTTAAATAAAAGCCCGAATGTTTTAATTTTGTTCTCTGAGCTTTTGCAATATAAATCTTTCCCCCTCCAGTTACGATCCAGGATAACATTCTCCTTCACAGGTAGACAACCTAAACAATAAAAGTGGTATCAACAAGGGTCTGCTTAGACAGAAGTCAAATCTGGGAAATTTAGAAAGTTATCTGCAGTGTTTAGTTATTGTCTGAGTTAACTGCTGCTCTTATTTTGCCTGCAGTCAGTGGAAACATATTTCTGCTGCAGGGAAGGAAGGTTGGATACCATCCTGCCTGTGTCATGGAGAACTTGCAATCCCTAGGTCTCCGAGAAGCCCTTTGGGATGGGAGCAGTTATGCTGCCCACCTGCAGGGTTTCATGACCAGCCTGTTAGACTAGGTGCTAAATCACCTCTGCCCATCCTCATTATACTTCAGCATTAGAAGTGCTAAGAAGCATAGAGGAATTCAGGGTTGCTAAGAAAGTTTTTTTTCCCAAAATGTCATTTATTCTCCATGATTCTGCAGGTCCTTCTTCAAGAAAGTGAAATAGATTGAGGATGGCTTGAATATTTTCCTTTTCTCTGATTTTTTTTTTCCTGTTGTTTTTTCTTTAATTCTTTTGTTAGAAAGCATCATGTGGGGATGGGGCTCCAGTTTATTACACCATGTAAAAAAAGGTGAAAAGGAAAATATAAGTCAACTAGGATATTATTGTTAATATCTACATTACACCTGGGCACTAAAACAGTTAAATGGTGGAATGTCCTGCTTCACTTGAGAGTTAATGACACATGAAAATAATATTACCCTCCTGTCATTTGTTATGATCAAGGACTGGACATCCCAGTTTATATTCATGAAATATTGAAATATTAATTTTATATTTCTATTCATGATTAACTTATAATGGGAGTTGTAATTTCTTTAAAGTAACAATAAATGAAAAAAACTTTCAACTGTTCTAGTCTGAATCCACACAGAAATAAAAGCAACACAGAAAAAAATCTATTCATAAATGAAACCAGAATAAGAAAGAAAAATACCTTGCAATACCAAGGGATTATTTTTATCACTTTTCTTCTGTTTTGAGTATAGGTGCTAAAATTATGTGTGATGTTGAAAACATACATTAACTGTCTGAATGCTATCTGCTAATATAAGCAGACTTCTCCATGCCTAAGCTGAAATAAGGAGGTAAGAATTTTGCAGTTACTTTATTATCTATTAAGGGGAAATCTAACCAAGAAATGTTACTAAAATTTTAGAAATTGTTCTTTAAAAGCTGGTTGTTCAGTAGAAATCTGATGATTTAAGAGCTGCTTGGGACTTGAGCTTAATTATTGCAGAGTTATAGGGATGGACTAGACTGGGTTGTAAAAGCTGATGGTCATTTGGCTATCAGGACTCTGAGACTGTGGAGCTTTCAATCCTGTAAGAAGCAAAATAAACAGTAGAATCACAACCGTGGCCTTCAGAAGAGAAAATGATGACTTGTTAAGGTCTGTTTGTCAGGATCTCACAGAAGACTGCTCTGGAGAGCAAAGGGACCCAGGAAAGTTTGTTGACCTTCAGAAACATCCTCGTAAGAGCGCAGGAACAGTCCATTTTGATACGTGGGTAACTGAGCAAGTGTGGCAGGTGGCCAGCATGCATGAAAGAGGCTCTCCCGCCTGTGTTCAGACAACAAGCAAGCACACAGGTGGTAGAGAGTACTTACCACCAAGGAGCAACATAGAGACATTACTTGAGTGAGCACAGAAAGATTTAGTAAAGCCAAAGCTCAGCAGAAGTTAAAGCTCATATGGTATTTGAAAGACGACAAGAAGGGATTCTATAAGTACATTCACAATGAATGAAAAATGTAGTTCTCCTGCTCAGGGATGCAGGTGACTTAGTGACATAGGACATGGAAAAGGCTGAGAACCTTGATGCCTTTTTTGCCCTTCTTTTTTCCACTAGTGAGGTCTGCCTTCAGGCACTGAAGAATTGAAGAGGAAGACAGGAGAGCACTGCTAAGTGGACATAGCTAAGTCTATGGAGCCAAGTAGTCTGTTCTTGAGGGAGCTGGAGAAGTGGGCTGACGGGAACCTTTAAGCTCAGCAAAGCACCTTTACAGGAAAGGACCTAGGGGTACCAGAGGACAGGAAGTGGAACATACGTCAGCCATGGACTCTTACAGCAAAGAATGAGAACAACCCACACTGGGGGTTATATTAGCAAGCATGTTTTCAGCAGGATGATGGAAGTGATTGTTCCCCTCTATCTGGCATATGAGAGACTGCATCTGAAGCACCATCTTCAGTTTTGGGCTGCCCAGTGCAAGAAAGATACGGACATACTAGAGCAAGTTCAGTTCTTGACTTGCAGCCAAGGTGGCCATTGGCGTTCACAACCCAAACTGGTTCAACTCTGTTAGTTGGACTCAAGTAGCTCACTTTGACATACAACTAACCAGGTGAAATGTAGCAGTCCATGACATATAGATCAGGTAAGATGATCAATATCTTGTGAATATGAAATAAAGAGACACAACGGAGAACAGAATAGAATTTTTCTTAGCCAGAACGAGAGAATTGGAATAGATCATCACCCTGCTCCTTTAGTGCACCAATGCAACAACTTGATGCCTGAATGAAATGCCTTGGAAAAAAAAAAGAGAGATACTGAACATTTTCCCGGTTATCCCTTGGAAACTCTTAGATGTTTGCTTGCATTGGTGTGGTAGCAAGCAGAAGTGAGTGTTAGTGAGCTGGAGGAGAGCATTGTAGCACCAGAAGCTTTGACTTCAGCAGAATACAGTTCCCTGTCTGTCACATTAACAATGATAAGAGAATGGCTTGTGCTTAGGGACATTGCCTGGTTTGTTTACACGCATTAAAGCTTTAAATAAAGATCCTATGATCTGATGAAAACATTGAGAATAATATCAGAAAATATATTTTATTAAACACACAATATTTTTCCTCTGTCATCAATAAACACAGTAACAGAATTTATGCAGATACAAGTATATTTTTATACTGTACATATGTTTGTATTTCTCAGCTCTATCTTTTCTACAGTATTTTCATCATGATGTAACAAGTCCAAGTTTTTACAATGGAAAATTAGACAAACCTCCCTGAATTTTATAATAAAAGATAAACAGACAGTTGTATCAACTGTTTTTCCACATAAATAGATCTTCACCAACTTTTTCTAATTGAAAAGTTGTGAATTTATGTGAGTGCTGGCTATGTGCTGGGTATCTGACTCCTCTGAAGGTGTCACCAATACCTTCCCACTTCTATCTTCTGTCAAAAGACTTCCATCCAATCATCTAAAGGCCTGAAGCCAGTAAGTATGTGGTGTTCAGTTTAGGCACAGGCACATGACAAACCCTTTTCTAAGTCTGCCACTCCCTCTACCAGACATTTCATTTGCACCCCTTAACTATAGGCCTGTCAGCACAGAGACCTGCCTTACTTGCTCTAGCTGGACACTACAAAAATAATGATCTGGATGACTTGTCCTCACAGGCTACACACTTTGCCTCAGACTCTCCTGATCAGATCAAGGCAGCTGTATAGAAAACTCTGCTGCCTGCTACACGTTTCAATCTTCCCATCATATCATAGCTCTAGTTTCTTAACACCAGCACAACATTAAACCTGAATTCAAGGCTCCAAGTTCTAGAAGCCTAGAGGACCAGCAAAACCTTACCATTATTCTAAAAATTAGAATTATAGAATGCATTGGGTTGGAAGGGACCTCTAAAGGTCACCTAGTCCAACCCCCCTGCAATAGGCAGGGACATCTCCAACTAGGTCGGGCTGCTCAGAGCCTCAGCAAGCCTGGCCTTCAATGTCTCCAAGAATGGGGCCTCCACCACCTCTCTGGGCAACCTATTCCAGAGATTATCACCCTCACATTAAAGAACTTTTTCCTCATGTCTAACCTAGATCTGCCCTTTTCTAGCTTTGAGCCATTACCCCTTGTCCTGTCACTACAAACCCTTGTGAACAAACCCTCCCCAGCCTTCTTGTAGGCCCCTCTTGGGTACTGGAAGGTACTAAGGTCCCCCTGTAGCCTCCTCTCCTCCAGGCTGAACAACCCCAACTCTCTCAGCCTGACCTCATAGGAGAGGTGCTCCAGCCCCCTGATCATTTTTGTGACCCTCCTCTGGTGTTATCAGCAAGACTACTGAACACTGTCAACAGGCTGCATGGAGCAGAAATACTGTACATTTTACAAGCCTTTCTCTACACTTGTTCACTGATATAAATTAGGTTAATGATGGTAACTACATCACTAGCTAACATTCTAACAAATATATCTTAACTTGTTTGCATTCTCACACCTGCTCCTTCCTGTCATGAACTTTGTAAAAGGTCTGAATTAGGAATACACAGAACTGGAGTTCATACTGTCAGTAACAAATGACCATATTCAACAATGAGATAGAGTAGATATCCTTCTGATTTCACTTTTACCTACATACCAGCAGTAAATTTCATCTGTACCACATTCTGGTAATAGACCGTTAGGAACAAAACAAACATCTCTAAATCTTCAGTGACCCTTACTAACAAAACAAAAAAACAAGCAAGAAACTAAAGGAATACATCTGATTGCTGGTCTTGTGTTTTTCTGTGGAGATGCCTCAAAGTTACATGAAATGCAGAATTAATCAGTGTCTCAGTGATTTACTAACAGCACAGGATTCCAGTGGAAAAAAAAAAAAAAAAAGCAAGTCTGCTTCTAAAATGCTCCTTTGGCTCCCCAGGAGGCTATCTGTCTAAACTGGAGCAAGAGTCTCATTTGAGAAAACACATCTATAATTTAAATACTAAGTTTTTTGACTTCTTGGTTGGTGATGTTTTTGCTGGGCTTTTTTTCTTTTTTTTTTTAATACACATTTGAGGAGCAGATCTGATCTGTAGTGGTTACTAAAATTCAAATAAGAAAATACAAACAGAAATAACAGTGTTTAGACAGCAGGCCAATGAGATCTGAAGATCTCTAAAGACACGTAGTCTTGCCATTGTTTCCAAAATAGAGAGGGAAACACCATGAAGAACAAAAAACATACGAGCAGAAGAAATGATAATAAATTACTACAGCAATTATGTCATTAACAATGATGAAAACATGCTTGGGAAGGATCTACTCAATGTAAAAACAACCACATAAGGCTTAAAATTAAGTTTCAAAACATAATTTTCAGTGCCTAAGTTGCCTCGTAGGAATACCACTGTTCTGCTCTTGAAGTTTTTATGTAGGATTTTGTGTGAACTGCAAAACATGCCTCCAAAACTGCTGTTTCCTGTAGGAAGCAGGAAACCTACAGAATGTATATGAAGACCTGAAGTGGACTTAATAGCTACAGTCCGAGTCCTGTATCACTTTGAATTATATGGATTCCAGTTTCATTCTTTTGTACCATCACACGTCTGACTGGTTTTGGCCCCATGAAATGCTTTTTCTGCTTGATGCAGTTTTAATTTAAAGCTATTTTTTGTATTTCATAATGTATCATAATCTAAGAATCGTATTATGTTTTTTGCAGCTTGTCTCTTCACGTATCAAAATGACATCCCCCTGCCATAGTGCTTAGCCTTTTGTCTCCTTTCTATCACCACAGGAAAGCCATCATATCCTTGCCCATCATCCCCCTGCCTCCATGTAGCATTTCTTTCAAATTTAACTCCCCAGCAGTATGGCCTTGTAACTTACAGATAACCATTTTGCTACTTTTGGGTGTAAAAAATGCCAGAGTCCAGCCTTACATATCCTGAATATACACTTACATCAAAAAGGAATGTAGTAACACAGGATTTAGCAAACCTAACTTAAATCTAGAATTAAAAAAAAAAAAAAAAAAAAGAAAAATATAT
>JANIJG010016550.1:154777-165669 GCA_024611175.1 Megaceryle torquata | reverse complement strand
TTTTATTCTTCAAACAAACAAACAAACAAAAAACACACAAAACCCCCCACACCGAACCCCATACATATACCTTGTCTTTCATCAGTTTGTAAATATTTCACTGGTCAATATTCTGCACACATCTAATATTACTTCATTAACACAGCAGCATGTAGTGAACAGTACAAACTGACAAAAAATATAAGTACATGGGGGAGAAAGGGGTGTTTGAAATCTCTGTTGAAGTCCAAGATAGCATTTATCTGTTAACTCCAGTAGAGCAGGGATTTCATTGTAACTGATGACAAAACATTCTGGCTGATTTCACTGGGACAGAGATTTTTGGAGCCATGTAAAATATTTTGCTTATTTGCAGCAAGGCTTTATGTATGCATGCATATATACATTTTTATATATTGTCAAGTATCTCAGAGAAAGAGACAATATAAACAAAATCGCCTAGAGAGCCATTAAATGATATTAACAAATAAAAGTCATTTATCTGTCTCCCTTGTGTAGAATTTGTAGTGGAAAAAAAGAAGAAGATGATGGGAATATGTCAGGTATTTTCCATGGAGAACACAGAGTAACTGTCCAAAGAAAAAGAAATAAATAATAGAAGGATAAAAGTTAGAAAAAAACCATAATCATCCAGCAGATGTAACATTTATTAGCTAAGCTCATGTGCAAAATAGATTTCACAGTTAAACAAGGCAAGGTGATATTAGCATCCACTGTACTGTTTTTACCCTGCATGTACACGGAAAAACATAATGCATGGAAAGTCTGGGATTTATATTTGCGAATAGTAACTGTAGGTTTACATTTAGTACAAATAAATGTGATTCAGAACTAAATTTCTGCAACATAACCCAGCCCACATTTACGCAGGGCCAGCTTTTCCTTCAGATGTAAAGGCATTGCTCAAGTTTCAGTCCACCGTTTCGTAAGGAGCTGATGAAGCCTTCACTTTAAAACACAGAGATTCTCTTCCCTTTTGACATTACTGATTTTCCGTGCCATTAATACATAAACCACCTGAAATGGTTTTGTGCTGTGAAATAGCTTCTGCGTTCTTGTACTTGCCTGCCGTGGTCCAGCTTTTGTAATGCTCTAGGAAGCATCTGCTTCGTGGGATCTTTATACTTCCTCTGTGTGTACAGTTCACAGGCTGAGCTGACTTCCTCAGCTACTCCAAAGGCTCACAAAACCGGGTAGATAAGGTTGGTTCCCTTCAGATCTGACAGCTGGTGGTCCTCAGATGGATCAGTTCCCAAAACCTTGGGAAAGCCAAAGCTGAGCTGGAAAGACACGTCTTCAATAATACACTAGTAGGGCTTTTGAAAGCCTTGAGCTCCACAGGATTTTCTGCCAAGGATTTTCTGTGAGTTTTACATGGTCTAAAGTACATGGTTTCCAGCAGTCACAACCTCCACTGCCTGTGTCAGCCAGGCTGCTGGGAAAGGCCTCCTGTGGCTCCGCAACATGTGTGACTTGTGCGAGGCCTGTCCCCAGAAATGGTACGGAAGGGCTGAACTCCCCCACACTGTCCTGTTGGAGAAGGCTCTCTTCTGTTCACTAGCCAGAGGTTTTGATAACACATCGTTATTGTCTAAGAAAATAATAAGACTATTGGAAGCACCTGTTAATGTTCTCGTGCCAGTGACCCATATTTTAATGCAAATACGCAACAGCTCCGTAGTTACACGAATGTAACAATAGGCTGTAATTTATAGCAGCAACATCAGTAACACCCCAGTAATGCTCTCGGTTGCTAATTGTTCATTTGCTACAACTACTTCCCTCACAGACAGAAGCGAGTAGAGCCATTAAAAGTTAGAGGTCTAGCAGAGACCCTGCTCAAACAAAAGAGTCCAGATGGCTGACGGGTGCACAACAGCTACCAATATGAGCTTGTATCTATGGAGGCCATCTTCAAAATACAGGTCAAATCATGAATGAAACATGCTGAGGGATCTTTAACTACCAAGCCAAGCTGTAGTAGATAGTTACATGGAACATAAAATTAATTTCAAAAATAATGAAATCTTTTCAAAAAGGCTGCCCTGCAGATGGAGGTGAAGGGTTGAGGTAAATTGGGAGTTTATTGACACAAGCTCTTCTTGGAAAGCTTAATCTTTAGATATACCTAGCCTAAAGGTATGTGACTAACCAGCCTGGTGGGCTTAAGTTGTACTAACTCCTTCCACACATATAAACTGCAGTAGTCTAAACAAAGGCAACCCTGGGAGGGTCGTTATTGCCTTGCTCCCAGTATTCCTTCAACAGCTCTTCTCTGTCTGGTGAACACTAATAAATCAGGTAAATCTGACTTGAGGTCCTACTGCTCTGTCTAGCTATAATAATTTACTAAATAACTTCCTTTCCAGGCATAAAGCTCTTGATAAAGATTTGCCCTATACATAGACAATTAATTTGTATATTTTTTTTACTTATTAACAGTATACCAAATTTGGGGGTGACTGATTTTCTTCTTCTCTTCATCCTGGCAAAAGACAATTTTTGTGCGTTGACTTTCACCATGTTTGAAATGCCAGGGGAGAAATGCACAACCTGATAAAGTTCTCTTCAAGCAAGTTGGAGGTTTTCCTTTTTTTTTTTTTTTTTTGAAAATTCAACTCATCTCAACTTGTGATGTCTTTGCAGGAGATATGCTCCAGCTTTAATTGGGGTGCTCAGTCTGAGGGGAGATGGGTGAAATTTAAGGGACAGCAATATATAAGCAGTTTCTCTAAATAATCTCACAATCTCTTCAATTCTATGCATTTAAAATGAAGAATCTTGCTGTGTGCAGCCTGCAACATGTAAAGTATTCTTGGAACATGGGCAAAGCATTTACACCCAGTAAGTAACTTTACATCATCTGCACAGTGAATTCTTTCCCGCTCTGCATAAAATGCAGTATAACTAAGTGCAAGTGCAGATTAACACAGTAACAAACACATGAACAGTCTCCCCAGCCTTGGTTCAAAGCCACTGTGCGGTGGCCATGTAGCCCCTTCAGCCCATGTGGTTGAGATCTCAGTACTGTGGGTCTCATCATCTCACTTTCCGCAGTCCAAAAATACAGCCTTGCAATGTCAGGCTGACTCTTCAGTCTCTCTTCTGAATGAGTCACTCAAGTGAGGAAAGACAAGAGAGATCCTTAGAATCGTGGTTTGAGGAAAAGCTTTGGTATCAGACCTATTAGCAATGCCTCTGCTTTGCCCACAAGTTTGAAAGCAGAAAGTCTAGAAAAATGTGAAAGAAAATGTGAGGGAGCAATAGTATGTGGTAAGAGAAGATAGAATGGTGAGTGTTTTTGAGAGCAGCTAATATCTTACTTGGCTTCTTTCAAAGGTGTAAACTACACAAGGAAAGATTAGAAGCCTTTTTATTCTTTACCTTAGCTCTCCACGTTGCCTGGAGGTATGAAGAGCATTGTTTTGGTGGGAGACACTTGGGAGCTGCATTGTGTCTGTCACAATATGTCAAGTCAAACATAGGATGTGAAGAAGTGCCTTGATTTTGCTCAATTAGTACTGTTTGCTTTGTGGACTTCCCATTAGCAAGTATAAATTTGTACAGTGGTCACCATTTCAAAATCAATATTTACCAAGGGTTATCACATCATCAAGCCTAGGACACTAAGTAGTTCCTTAAACTTCAAGTAGAAAATAATACTGCAAGCTGGTAAATATTTAACACACATATTTTATGGTAACCACCACTTTTGATACAGATGTTCATTACCTCTTCCTAGCTAAACCTTGCCTTAAATTACATTACACTGAATTTAGGCTTCACTTCAGCCAGATTTCCATTAAAAGAACTGAGGAGAAGAATACGGTGAAACGGACTTTGTAATTAATATAATGAAAAGAGCTATAACAAATATAACCACTTCCCTTTTCTTTGCCGTTGTCTTGTCCCAAAGTATTTGATTCAGCATGGGTTCTCTATAGAAGTGTTTGATTTATGGCTATAATATATCTAGGGAAAATAAACCAAGCTAGCTACACCGTCCGGATCCTTTTAATCTAACCACCCTTCCTTTGATGTTTAAGTAACAGATGTTTAAGAGATAAGAAATTAGATAGATTGTGATTACTGAGAAACAACTTAATTTCAGTTCATTACTTGATGTTCTCATTCACTTGTTCTGAAAATGACAGCAGTTAGTAGGGTTGTTGGGTTTTCTAATTGACATTTTTTTATGTTTTAACAATCAACTTAAACTTAACCTGTGCACACCTCTAATTTTGAAACACATCATTTGCGAGCTAATATGTCACTTTTTCAGCGTAAGTTGGAATTATTTCCAAAACAGCTTCACTTTAATTGTGTGTGTACCACTTAGCTAGCTTGTTTTCTAATAGGCTATGGAAAAACGTAAGGAGAAAGCAGGAAACAACATCTTTGCTTCTCCTCACTTCCCAAAACAAAATCCATTCCCTTACGGTTTTTTTTTTAAATGAGTTAGAGGAGGGACTTGGCAGGGGAGACCTTAGGTTTAGGTATTTCTACTGGGAAAGAATAGGAATTATTAAGAAACTATCTTGGATAGCTCATTAGCTTTCAAATATTGCATGTGTTTGGTTGATAAAGGTAATAATGTTCACGCAAGTACTGTAAGGCATTTGACTTTGTACCTTACAAAATTTTGATTAAGAAAGTAAAATGATAATGAACTTAATATGGCATATGTTGAATAGCTTAAAAAGCACAATTTTTTCTTGTAATTGCAAACAGAGAATTCTCACCAAAAAAAAAAAAAAAAAAAAAAAAAAAAAGTTTTCCTAGTCAGTTCATCAGGGATAAATTTTTAATGCCATGACGTGAAATATTTGTACCTATGCAGAGGAAAAGACTTAGAATAGGTGTTTGGAAGAACTTTCTGAAATGCAGTACAGTTAGCTATACAAAGAGGATACCTAGGAAAGCTGCGTTTTTTCAGTGAAGGTTTTTAAGAATTGATTAAGTAATATGTTAGAGCTGTGTACATTCACTTTACATCTGAATCCTATGGTCCAGACAACCCTTCGAGACCCCTCCAGAACTGCATCCTCATGATTCAAATACAAAGTCAACCCTGTCGAAATTTGAGGGTGGTCAGGAAACTGGAGCACTGATAAATAAAAAAGAGAGTAGACTGATGACACAGTGCCAGGTGGAGCAGATCCCAATAACGCTGGTATAAGCATGAAACACAGTGTTGTAGCATAGCCACAGCATAAAGGCAGTGAGGAAAGGACAAGGGCAGAAAAGAGAACATAAAACTTACCAGTGCATAGCCATACATTAACACTGTACATCACAGAACCTGTGTCACCAGTTCTCTTTCCAGCCCAGAAAAAAGCCATTGGAATGGCAGCGGTGCTTTTTAATTTGCCCTTACCATAATCAACCCCAAGAAATTATTCCTGTATAGTTCATGTGACAGGCAATGTTGGCAGGGAGAAATACTAATTTTTATGTCTAATTGATATAATTGGAAAAAACCAAAAAAAAACCAAAAAAACCAAGATCAGCTCTTGTTTTGGTTTTTGGGTTTTTTCCCCAATTGTATCAATCTGTCTTTTAAAATATACTACTAATCCTTATAAAGTCTTCTTTGTTTATACCCTCTGGTCATCATAACTATAACAAACATACTGTAGTCATAAACTGAAGTAACAGGTGACTTGTTCAAGTACAGGAGAAGCAATATGGAGGAGAAAGACATAGCCCCTTCATTCTGGCACACAGACTGTGACACACTCCAGTGTCTGGAAGGCCAGTTAGGACAAATTCAGAGTGGAAGCTACATTTGCTTTCTATCAGTGACAGCAATTAAGTCCCAAACAATGGATTAATACATTTGATAGATTACTCATCAGAAAAAAAAAAAAAAAAAAAAAGTCTAGGTGTTTTTAGTAAATTACGTAGCTCCAAATGGAGCTGAGATTTAGAGCTAAACCAAGGTGTTTAGCAGGATTTGGGTCTTTCTTAAATGGGAGGTAAAAGAAAAACAGTTGCCTGCTTTGATTTCTTAATCTATGAATCTACAGCTCTGTAATTTAATTCCAAGAGATGAATTTAAAAATAGTGGGTAGAACAGCTCTAACTCCACTCTCATTTCTAGAAATAGTCTAAGGCTCCACAAGATGAGAGTCAGGCCAGACCAACATAGACAGGCTTTTAAGCAATCACCACACGCACCTCAAATCTGTGTCCAAACCTCAGAGTTTATCACATTAAGCCTATCCAGGTGATAGGTGAATTCTGGTATTAACAATCCACATCCATTTCCACTTCCATATCTGTAGAAAATTCCCAGCAAGCCTACCTGGTGGTCTTTATAAAAGTAAAGGAACCCACATATACATGAATGTAGACAACACATATTAACAGTATCTTGTTCTGAACCAAAAAGCAAGCCCTTTGTAATTTAGAATCCTGAAGATGTAGCAGAACATGGCTTCAAATGGCATCAAACTGTACTTTCCCTAACTGCCTGTGACAATCCCAGGCTCTTGAGGACAGGACCTGGAAAAAAAAAAAAAAAAAAAGCACAATCTGACCTTCAAGTGGCTTTCCTACCAGCCTGTGAAAGCTGGAGTGGTGGGACTTGGTGTGAACAAAGGTAGGACTCTTCTCTCCACACAGCATTACAGGCGTTGCTAGAGCTCCAGTCCAGAGGGCTGTCAGCTGCATGCCCAGAACTAACACCTCAGATTTATGGGCTGGGAAACCCAAAGATTTGTAGTTTGCATACCAGGCAGCAGAAATAAGCATGGAGTTACAGAGCAGACTAAACTGGCATGGAGATGTAATCACAGTTAGTTATCCAGTGGTTATAGCAAAACACATAGCTAGAGAAATTCCAGCCTTGCAGGAACCAGGAAAACTTTTCTTTTTCTTGTTATTTTCTTTGGATAACCTGTGGGTCTATGCCTTAAAAGGTAACTTGCAGGCCATTAGGGCTGTCTTTCAATTTCTGCAGAGGTCTCCTGGCTTTCAAGAGGTCCCAGCAGAAAGCATCTCCGCTTTCTGCTTCCCTGTTGCATTGTTCTACAAACGCCTTCCCCTTCCCTGTCTGTCCCCTTTGAACACCTGCCTGCCTGTGAGGGTGAAGCCTGGGACCACAGCCTCTGTCTCGGCAGAGTAAGAGCAAGGTGTGAGGTAATTTGTGTCTGGGATGCACCGCATAGCTCTGAAGTTTAGATGGGGTGGAAATAGCAGTGTCTTAGAGCAGGAGCTAGCAGAACTGTGAGAAAGTGAGCAGATCTCAGGAACACAAAAGTCTCTGGTCTTTTGCTTCATCCTTCTTTGGCGCTTTGTGGATGCGCATCACTGAGAGCAAGGCAAAAACTTAAGTCCAACCTCCTTGTTTAACCCCCTGGACAATTAATAAAGTCTTACCAGGCTATTTCCTTCTGAAAAACTGTTCTTTCTTAAGACTTCTTTCTTGTAGTGAGATGTCCTACTCAACTGCATGTCATCTACAACCCTGGAAATCTCTGCATTGTTTCAAGTCACCTCCTCTTCAGGTCTATCTCCTCTTCTACAGCACAAGCAGGCCACTCTTGCTGGCATCAGTCTGAGCATCCAGCAGGAGGGACATCCAAGATGGGCTGACAGGTAGCTTAAGGCATCTCACTTTGACATCTAACTTGAGAAGGATAGGAAAATTAAGTATCTGAGTTAGTAGCATTCCCATCCTTTTTATTTAGGCGGAGAGAGTAGATCCTTGCAGAGAGCCATTCATGGCACCTAAGCCCAGTTCCTTGCAGAAGCTTTTTCTCTTCACCGAAATATGGACGCTGGGGAAAGTTTGCTGTTCTAAATGTGTGCATTAAGCCCTGCAGCGAAGCAGTATGAATATCCCACCTGCCTTCTTCCACAGTTCATACATCCCATGCAAGTTCAGGCACCCATAAACACTGGCAGATATAATAAAGCATTTTCTTGCATAACTCCTGCCTTCATGGTACCTTTTCCTCTCTGAGCTGAAAGTGTGCCATGACATTCAGAGTTCATCACAGGGTGCAAGAAGTTCTTACCCCATTCTAGCAACCCAGAGGTACAGATTTTTGTAAGACACTCTCTTTTTTTTTTTATACCCACTCATCCTCTGGGGAAAATCTTCATTTCATCTGCTACCAGCAGTGTCTTGGTGGTTCTGCTCCCCTTAAGAGGTGCAGACAGTGCAGAAAGTGGGGGAGTGGTCAGCAGCTTAAGTGGCACAGAAAGTTTTTCTTCTGCCTGTTGCTGGAGGCTCAGCAGCTCTCACAGAGTTAACCCAGGAGTGGGCTGCTGCTGTGTCTTGGTACAGCTCGGAAGTTTGCCAAAGTGCGTTAATTAAATTTCATGCTTTTCATCAGACTTATTAAATGTACTCATCCCTACCAGCTTCCATACTGACATGGGCTATTATTGTTATTATTATTACTTTACAATTAGCGTGTTGTTCCCTAACCACTGTTAAATATGACTGGAGAGTGTTTCTGAGTTAATACTTTAAGACCAGTCTAAACTATGCAAAGCACTGAGAATTACAGAAAAGACATTTATTTTAGGTGTCAAAGTACTTTTCCTATGTTAAATATAGAAACACAGCAATGTCTGGGTTGGAAGGGACCTCTAGAGATCATCTGGTCCAACCCCCCTGCTGAGAGCAGGGACAGCCTCAACTAGAGCAGGTTGCTCAGAGCTCTCTCAAGTGCCACCTTGAAATATTTTAGGGAAATGCTTATTCCCAGCTCTGTTTTAATTTTTTTTCTGGATTTAAGGAATGCCTTGATCTGAGATGTGTCTGCATTTTGGAAAGGTGAGGTATATTTTGGCGGGGGGGGGGCAGGGAATGAATGATTACTACAAGAAATGTATAGTAAAAGATCTATGACATGTTTCAAGGAAAACAAACTGTTGAAAATATGAAAATTTATCCAATTTTTGCTAGAGATTTTGCTAGACCCTAAACCGTGACAACAGGTGATTGGGTTTTTTTGGGGGGTTGTTTGGTTGGGGTTTTTGTTTGTTTGTTTCATTTTGTTTTGTTTTGTTTTTCAGTTACTTAAACCCTATGCACAATGCAGAAATGTGAACCTGTTAGGATCTGCTGCCATGGATTGTTTAGTCTGATGACTGATCTCAGAGAGCATGACTGTAAATAGGAGTGTGGACTTGTTCAGCCCTTTGCAGAGCAACCTGTGATAGCATCCTCAAGGTAGATGATAAAAGTTGCTGAGAGACATGACACAGCTGGTCAAAGCAACTACGCTGACATCAAGTAAGCACTATATAAATCCCTACTTCCTCTCACAGGGAAGTGTATTGGAACAAATATACTAAACTGAGCAGTATTGTAGCCTTTAGTAACAGGGAGTGTTCATGAAAGACTGCCTGCTTAGGACTTTTACCTTGTGCTACATCCAAGCTCCATGTGGATAAATAACCTACTTCTCTTTTGTTGGATTGTGCAAAAAATCAGCTTGCTTTTTGCCCTGGGAAAGAGGCTCAATCTGTATTTGCTTAGCTCCAAGACTCGTGCAGAGAAAGCGAATTTGTCATGTAGCTGTTGTGACATTATCTAGATAATTCCCTTTGATAAGCAGTATCATTTTTCTGGAGCAGTATTGAAGAGGACTTTACCTTGGAGTGAACTGAGAGTGGCCGACATGGTTAGATAAACACTTAAGTTCTGCCTGGTATCAGGTATATACCTTACATATAAGAAATGGTCTATGTTCTTCGATGGTAAAAAATGTTTCAGGTTACCCAAGAAACAATTCTCCAGACCTGATATTTTAAAGCTGGCTTTTTTCCAATACTGGCCATTAATATGTTCAGAAAAAAGAAGGTTTTTCTGTTAAGACACAGCATTGTACAGAGGGAGATTGGAAACAAGCTCATTTCTTTCACAACAGTTACACCACTATGTAATTATATTGATGTTCGGACCCCAGCGTTGCAAATGAAAGAGCATCAGTGGACTGCAAAGGCCAAACAGAGGTTGCAACCCACAGCTCCTTTCCTAATGAAATATTCTGCCATTGTCATATAATAAATCTTGCAAGATGAATAATATTTTCTGAATGTTTTGATCATCATATGGTTTTTTTCTGTAATATCACCCAGCATCAACAGCTGTAGAATACATCTAGAATCCAGGGCACCTAACCCCAGGGTTTCTCTGTAGCACTATTTGTATTCTCATTGGTGCTACTTGCTTAAGCACTGCTAAGAGATTAACTTCCAAAGCTGCCAGTATAGACAAAGTGGTAGAAAGGCTGTGCTGTTAAGCCTGTCCACACCCCTCAAGGTGCTCCAAGGAGGCTAAGGTGTGAGCCTTTGAGCCTTTCTAATTCTCCTTTCTGTTCTTGAACGATTGCTCACTGCCATAGCTTTTGCTCTTCCCTGCATGTACACGCACCACTCGATACATCTGCAGATCTGGTGGTACACGAGGGTGGAGTTGTGCACCACTGATACGCTCAGTGAGTTGGGGGGCTTGTGACATGCCAAGGTGAGGGAGCAACAACAGCCCACATGCTTATTCATCACCTCTGACCCATGCACAAAGGCCATGGTTTTAAGAGCATTTGTCAAAGGAAAGTGAGCAACTGGGGGAAATGGTCTTCCCAGCTCCTAGAGTTTTTATTCTGCATCTTGTGTTTTTCTTAAACTGCAAGCTGGAGGCAAACTACTCAACCTGAAGATTTCACATGGCATTAAAATAACATGCATACACATTCACACACACTCTCAGGTGCTATATTAGTGGAGCAAACGTTGAGACAGTGGCACAAAAAAACCCAAACCAAAACACAACAACACCACATCAAAAAAGATGAGAAGAAAAAGAAAAAGAAAGAAGAGAAGAGAAGAGAAGAGAAGAGAAGAGAAGAGAAGAGAAGAGAAGAGAAGAG
>JANIJG010016550.1:125238-147910 GCA_024611175.1 Megaceryle torquata | reverse complement strand
AAAGAAAAGAAAAGAAAAGAAAAGAAAAGAAAAGAAAAGAAAAGAAAAGAAAAGAAAAGAAAAGAAAAGAAAAAGATGATGAGAGCTATGTTACCAGCAAAAACATGTCCTTTACAGAAGCTCATAGTTGTGTTGATCTTAGTTTTCAGAATGACCATTATTGCAGCTGGAGTAATCTTTGATGTTAAGAAAAGTGGAAAAATCAAAGTGAAGTGGTAAATCTGTTCATTTTTCAAACATATTAATCTTGTCAAGATAATACATAAAATCAATCTTTGCAATTTTTTTCAGAGCCTTTTATTCTCTTTTATCCAAAATATGAAAGCACTTAGGAGGATAAAGAAATGTGGATGACTTCGGAAAAATGATCTGAAAATATATTTTGTCTGTTGGTATTAAACAGTGACACAAGTAATGTGAACTGTGCGTGGTCAAAACATGAATTACTTGTTCAACTATTGGTATTCATCATATTTGTTCTGCTTATAATATGAATATACAGCAAATTTCTGGTACAGCTTTCTTAACAATTCGACTGAATTTCAAACCCTGACAGTAACAAATACAAATTGCACCAGCCCAAAAAAATTGTTGGGGCTAATTTTAATATTAATGAATTCTTTACAACCTCAGTTCAGCAGTTTCGATTAAGCTTTAATTAGTAGCCAGAGGGGAATCCAAAACAAAAATAAGGAGTTGAATTGCTAATTAAGTTAGTTTGATGAGGTAGAGTTTTAGTAAAAGACTGGTTGTTGTTGGCTGTGCAGGTTCTGACAGGCTAAAAATACTAAAGATTATCATTATTGTAACTAACATCCTACATTACCACCAGATTTTTGCAAGAAACAGACAGTTCATTAGAGTACAACACTTTTGTGTGTCAGTACAAGAATTAAAGTCTTGTTAATAAGATAGCAGTGCATGGGAACCATAGACCAAGACAAGGAAACGTAGTTTTAAATTTGACTGGTGATAAATTATCTGGTTATTTGATACTCCAATACGCATCTGAATCTAGTGTGCATTTATTTGTTAGGAACTGCTTGTCAGTCAATTAATTTCACAGACAGAATTTTGTTTATTAGGGTACCAGGCAGAGTGATTTTTCTTTTGACATGTCCATCACAGTCACATTTTTCTTAATTTACATGCTTTAGATGTTCTAATGTTCACCAAAAATTGTATTTAACAGTGCATGTGTAGATGCAGGTAGGTGTGGTGGCAGGTGCTCTTTCCCCCAAAACCTACATCTCAGAGGAGGTAATTTAAGAAAAAAAAAATAATCTGTAAACAGACTTAGCTGAAGATGCAGCATGTAGTAAAAATATATAGCTATGTTTTTTTTCCTCATGATACCTTTGATAACAGGTTAAAATCCCGGCCAGCTTAAACCATTATCAAATGAATTTTTACATTGCCAGATTAACTATTGCATTCAATTAAATATTTTTGACATTGTAAGTGTGCTACCATAGCTCCCAAGAGATTACTAATTATAACCACGCAGTGCTAGCAATTCGACCAGACTCCACATAAGAAATGTGTTAGATATCTCTGTAAGGATCGTATGGAATGTCATTTGATTCCAGTATACTTTGATGTTTTCTGTAATTCATATTTTGTCCTTTTGCTTAAGGTTTCAGAGCCTACAAACCCAATAATGAAGGGATAAGGGAAGACAGAAAAATAAATGATATTGTTTCTGTGGCATTAAATATAAGCCTGCTATCAGAGCTACATAGCACTAGCGAATTGTAATCAGGTACTTTGACTTAACACTGTTTTGTTTTATAATAAGAGTGGTTGCCATATGTTGGGAGCTCTATCTGTCTGTGTCTTAGGGGTTTCATACCTCTGTAGCAAATCCAAAAACTCATTTTATAATACCTTAAATCTACCCATTGTAATGTAGCTCCACTAGTGTAAATCCACATCAAACTTTCCTCATGAATGTTGCTAGAAGATTACTTATATTATCACAGAAAGCAAGGGAAAACGTTGAATTAGGATGCAGAAGATAAAGGAAAAATAACTTTCCCTAAATCTTTTTTTAATGCATAGTTTACAATTTTCTTTTACTCAGCGTGAAACTGATTAAAAGCACATGGACGCCCCTCATAAAGAATGCTTTGCACAAATAGATGCATTGTTTAATGTATTTACGTCCCTGAATACTTGGATTTTGAACTGTAATGTGGTGATGTAGCAGTTGCTGGAAAGGAGCATACAGCACCCACTATACATCTATTTGAATATATAGTACATTCCTCTGCTGTCTCACTCGCTCCCAGTTGCAGGCAGGGATTCCCACTGGAAGACCAGAGCCTGTTGTAGTAAACAGATTACATTGCTGGTATAAACTGTCAAGGGCACCATTTCTACTGGGTACCACACAGGCAAGCAAATAGAGTTGTAAGTCCACACCCAAGAGCAGACCTACGGGCACATGCAAACTCTTTGCTCTCTACTTTATTAGATTGAAAAACAAAGCACGATTTAAATCTTTTAAAGGAGCCATGATGAATCTGCTTTTTGTTGTTCGGATTACTTTCTTTAGTGCACATCTATCACAGGTCAAGGCCATTTTTTACTTCATAGTTCACTATTTTTCAAATACCACACTGACATTTCTCCATACGGTTCGCTTGCTGTGTCAAAATTAAAAGAAAGATATAATTAATAGATGAAATAGAACTCCCCAAAACCATTGATATTCAGTGAAGAAACCAAGCAAAGATTCTGAATTAATGGAATAAAATGGAATAATTAATGGAATAAAATGGAAGATGACTAAAAATTGTCAAAATTCCCCAAAAAGCATCTTTAAAATGCAGCATTCAGTTATACTTTCAAGTTTTATGTTCCCAATGCTCATCTTATGCCAGTTTTTAGGCTGGTCTCTGCTGACCTGAGCGTAGTTACTCCTGACTGACAATTGTGGAAATGACAGACAACCCAAACTTTTTATATCATGGAAAATGTCTGCAAAAATTGTATCACTGAAGGGCATTCGATTACTGCCTGTTAATAAATATTTTTCCCTTTCAGATTTAACCTTAGTTTGTTTCAGAATCAAATGCAGACTATTCTAGTACACAACACTTACAGTATGAGCATCTTTTCATACTCTGAAAAATCAAAATCTTTATAGTCATGGTATGTTAGCTAGATGTTCAGTTTTATTAATGGAATCAATGTAAAGCTAATCACCATTTCAACCTTTAAATACTCAGGGCAATAAGAAAAGCAATGCTCTTCAGAGAATAGATTATTTGTTTTGATATGAAATGTTAAAATAAAATTCATGAAATAGGTAAAGTCAAAATGAAATGATTTTGTGCTTTGGGGGCTTCGTATAAGTGTGTGCATGTGTGTGTCCATGTGTATATGGATGTGTAGATATACAAAACTTTAAATAAATATGTATTTATAGTGCTTCTGAAATAACCTCCTGTTTCCCCACTCTCCCAAACTGTAATTTGTTCAGCAGACTCCCAATCCTGTTAGATAGGACTTTGTGTGCCTGTGTGTGTCCATTCCTTGTGAGGGTAGAAACATGGAGGAGGGGTCTGCCTTTATATTATTTTGTTTAAAAACTTATTTGTTAATTGATTTATACATACAAAATGGATTTATAGTGGTGACTTTAGTTTAGGAATAATTGAATAGCATCTAGAAGGAAAAAAAAATTAAGTTTGAATATGGAAGGAATCACAGAACTTGTAATATTCTGTTTGTCTGTGGCATATTCTACAAAAGTGAAGAGAAAATTAAATGCAAAGCTATGAGGGACTTTTCAAGTACATGTAAGAATATAAAAATGGACAATATTAAGATTTTTCTTTGATATACCAAGTGCTGATGCCTTGTTTTGTGTAAGTTTCCTACAAATATATCACCTACAACTGTATGAAATACATCTGAAACAACATTTTTGGATAGAGGAGATAGGCTTGAGAGGCTTGAGAGGAACATCTCTTCCAAAAAACACGCTGATGGTTCTCATAGAAATCAAGCACTGTTTAAGAGGGACAAAAGAGTTGATGAGTAATCCAAACTACTGTTGCAATGATCAATAGCATAATCCTGGGCGTAGTCAGTACCTAATTTCTTTAAATTTTATTTTCGATTTTTCTTTTTTCACGTGAAAACGACTCACTCAGTTTCAGGATAATGGGATATTTATGTTGTGAGTAAGCCAGTGGTTTTGACTGCATTCACATATATTCTGAGATATTTTACTGTATGCACTACAGCACAACTGCTGAGCCCTATGCCCAATGGAGAACAAAAATAATTACAGAAAAAAAATATATAGGGGACAATAATCTTTTAAGAGCTCCATTGCTTAGTGGAAGATGCCTTGGGAAGTCTGGGATTTGGAGATAGTAAAAAAAATCTACCAGCTGAGCAGAAACCTATGGTCTTTGCACAGACAGCACATTTTATTTTATTTTATTTTATTTTATTCATTTTATTTTATTTTATTTTTTAGTGTTAACTTCTTTTAATTCAAAGTTTGAATGAATAGTAAATATTTCTAACTAGCGTAAATCAATTCCTGTAGTGCACATCAAACGCAGATCAGCTTTCATTTAATCTAGTTTAATAAGGATTTTAAGATCTGGTTGACTCCATAGTGCCCAGATCATTGCGAAACTTGATGTGTGATCTTGCCAAATGTGTACAAAAGAATCAAATTTCTGCTCAAGATTCATGTTCCCGCTGATTTGGTAGGAGTTTGGGAATGTGTCGTAACAGTGTCCACTATAAAATCAATGTCTCTTCCCATATCGTTAGACAGATGGACAGGCTGGCAGACAGGACTAGCCTAGTTTGGGGGCAGGGACAAAAATAACACGATCATATTTCAAGTCATTGTTCAAGTTTAATGAGTTCTGCCATAGCTCCAGCACTAGAAGGTTATTGTGAGGGAAAAACAAAAGGACCCTTCTTTTGTCTTTCTTCACAAACTATCAGGCCCCATTACTGAAAATTAAGGTTCAATAAAACTCGTATTCAGAGATAATTAGCGGACAGCTTTGTGGTGCAGCGGATAATATGACCAAAGTGCTGGTTCACAGCAGTGTGTGCTGAAGTGTGAAAGAGCCGGTTCTCCGTTGCTGCTTCTGAGGTCATACCCCCTCATCCTGCATACAATGTGGCAGTCAAAATGCAGCATTCTTACCTGCTGTGATAAAAAATACACCAAAGCAAATAAATTATTTCAACCTCCTCCCCCTCACAGCTTTAACCCCCCCCAAAAAAAAAACCAAAAAAAAACCCAAAACAAACAAACAAAACAAACAAACAAAAAACCAAAAAAAACCCCAAACAAACAAACAAACAAACAAAAAAACCCCAAAAACCAAAGCTAGATCATTAGTAATAAACTATGACTTCATTAGAATGTTCCACATAACAGGATTACAGAGGAATGTGTCAATAATTGGCAAAGGTTTGTCTTTCATTAATTAACACCTTTGTATGAATACAAACTTGTTATCCTCACTTTTTATAGGTGAAATATTACCATCAAAATTAGACCTTCGGTTTAAAAAAAAAAAATTCTTGATGGTGTTAATTTGTACAACCGAACATTTTCCAAATATTGTTTAGATTGGAAAAGAAAGAAAACTTGAAAACAAAATGCCTTCCTGCATTTCAGGAAGGCTGCTTTTCTCTGCACTAAGCAAAAGGAACGTGTCAGAGTTCAACCCTCTTACATACATATGTAGAAAAGTGCATATATGCATTCTCTATATATTTAAGGCAATAACAAAGTATTTGCTGCATTCTTGTTGCTTAACAAAAATGCACGTTAACTATTTTAGCTTTGTTTTTCCCATCTGCCACTGAGGAAACATCTCATAAGCTTAGGGGCAGTCTGTAATATTGGGACTGTTTATCCTGACATACAAATGTCTATGTGGACAGAGAGCAAAGAGCAAATTCTAACTAAAATCAGGTAGAGTATTTTTATGAGTTAGAAACCCATTTATTTAGTTATTTATTTATTTTTTACCAGTTTCAACTTATGGCTTATAAATGTAACTTTTAGCATTTGTAAAGATGGTGAGAGAGATATTCATGCACGTGGCAGGATCCTGGCTTGAGATAATAAGTAGTATTGTTTCACTGATGTTTATTAGGTGTTTATTTTGGTCACTAAATGGTTTATAAGGAGGATGCCCTTAACTGGAAGATGTGCAAGCACTTAAAAGCTCACCATTCCTGTTGAATTTGGTGGGGTGATCAAAACTTCTAAAATCATCTTTTGGTTTTGAGGGTCATAATATCTTCCAATTTGAAAGCTTTGGACCACAGTCCTATGTGCTCTGACACAAGCTTTTCTCATGGAATCCATCCAAAAAAATGTAAAATACTTATGAAAACAGTACCTCAGTAAACTGGCATTTTCTCACCCCTTGCCCAGATTTTGCTGGAAAGGTGGATAGGACAATATATAATATGAGCTGTTCTCCAGAAGGAACTGTATATTCCCACATAATGATGGGACTTTTCCTAAACCCCTTTTTATTTCACATATCCCTGCACAGTAAGAATATTCTCGAGAAAAAAAAACCCAACCAAAACTAAACTGTAAATGGGAGCACATTTCCTTTTTGTCTAGTTCAGTAAAAGGCACTGTGTGATGTTACTTTAAAAGCCTGTATGGAAATACCCAGAAACAATGTTGCGTTTGTCATCCCTATCACAGAGCCTTTCCATGAGCTTAAATTTGAAAAATGGCTTCAGATATTAGTAATAGCAAATTCACCTCATTAAAAACGGGGCACTTCCCACCCACCCCACCCTCCCCCCCAAAAAAAACAAAACAAAAAACCCACCCTGGTTCTCTGATGGGTGGGGAGAAGTGGGTCTCCACTTCATCGTTGTTTTTTGGGAGGTGGCTTTTTGAAATTGCATGGTCTTCAAGATTTTTCAAACTTGGCATCTTTTTTGACAGTTTGCTGCAGGAGGATCTTGGCACCTTGCAATACAAGGCAGAACTCTTACTGATTATAGTGAAACCAGGTTTATTAACATGATGTAAGGAAGCACTTTCATCTCCCTTTCAGGGTGTGGTGAACTTAGTTATGTGATTAGAAAAGGAGGATTAAGGCTGTGTCTACATTAGCAAATAATGATAAGAGTAAATCAGTAGATCAAAGCAGTTGATGCTAAAGCCCTAGATCTTGCTATGTGGTTGGAAGTTTTCAATTCAGTCCGGGTTTAGTATGATGTGGTCTGAATGTCCTCACTGCACATACGGTTCAAAGCCACCCTTTCAATGTCCAAATGCTTATGGCTGCATTAGGAAATGTACCACACTTGTTGCACCTCTGAAGAGGAGATAGACGTTTGGTTTTCTCTGACATCCCGTTTGTGGGCATCTAGTTTGCAGGCACCAAACTGTACTGTGCAACAAAACAAACCACAGTGCCATGAGGCACTATAAACCAAAATGTTAGTATGATGCAACCTAAAAGTGCCTCCTAGCTAGATGAACACAGAGTATTGTAATTCCTGGAATTTAAGTGAATCCCACCAGTGGTATAGCATTGAGCAATTAACTTTCTTGAAATGAAGTCCTACAGCTGCCCCTACTCTAAGCTAGGAAGTCAGGTTGAAAAGCCTTCTGTGGACACCTCAGTGTTTCTGACACTTGCAGTTTGGCTTCTTCAGAAACATCCTGAGGAAAATATATTGTAATATAGATTAAAATCTGAAGGCATGTTAAATTTACCTGGGATTAAGTCTCAGATACATGGAGGTAAATTACAGAAGCTGGCAATATTCTGCCACTTTACAGTGGCATTTCGAGAGAGATTTCCTTTGTCAGTCCGTGCAGCACAGAGCCATTGAACCTTTGCACGGAGCTGTTCTGGAGGCAGTCTCACTGAGTTATCACAGCCCTTTGACAAGCTGATAAGCCTTGTCAAGGAGTTAATAAATCAGCAGTGATTATTAGCTCAGGCCTGGTGCCCCTCAAACTTAGATATACTACTTCTAGACCTGAGATGATTCACCCACAGTCACCTTGGCTGTCTTTGCCTCTGAGGTGAAGATGTATGGACAGCCACAGGCAGTGCTTGAACTGCACCTTCCTCAGGCTACTGGTATTATCCTGGTCTGCTCTTTTGTTGGAGGTCTCCTTCAAGCAATTCAAGCAGAATATGAGGTTGCTGCTTGTAACAGAGCGAAGCAGTTTTCTGACTACACGAGGATTGGCATTGACTATGTTTGAATCACAGTTCAGCTCCTACAGGAATTTTTTTTATTATTATTTTTTTCCAACAACACAACCCCCTATAACAATAAAGTCAATGCAGTAGTTTTAAAATTTTCCATGAACTAGTAGGATCTGACATATTTTGATGTTCCTCTAATCCCAAGGTCTCACATCTGTCACTCAGTATTGGCAACTAGTTTGTGTGATGAAAACAATTGTAATAAAGCATGTGTAAATCAGAGCTGTGCTCCTCCCTGCAGTCTTCTTCTGTTTAACACTGATTACCTAAGAGTGAAATTTAAAATCAAGTCTCACTGTGATAGAAGTTTAACCCAAATAAAACAATATAAATCTGTATAACTTTTAAGGATTAAATGGGATTGGTGGGTATTTTATCCAGCTGCTGCACATAGTATAGTATACTAGTCCACAGTTTCTCAGCTGCTCATTCATTTGATGACAGTCATTTTTCATAAATGTAAAACATAACGAAGAGAACAAAATCGGGGTTCAAACCAAATTCCAATTAAAATCAACTGTGTTTCAGGAAATTTCGATTAAGTCTCCGTTTTAAAATGTAATTAATAAAATTTAAATTTAATGATGAAAAAGACCTGATTTTATTAATTAGTTTTAAAAAGGATTTCAAGGATTTTTTTTTTTTAATTTTTTTTTTTTTAAAGCTTGTGCCCTTTATACATGAAATCGATCCGAAGGTCTGTCAGTGAAGGAGGGTTGACAAATTCCACACAGAAACCCAAAGGTCTCTTGCAGCTCTGAAAGCTTTTGCTATCAGGTCTCTCACTGATGCACTTTGGTTGTGGAAACAGGGGCTGTCCCAAAGTTACACTCTGCGGGACCAGGTGTGCTCTGCATGCAAGCCCTGCCCTCCTCCCCCTCTCCCCCACATTTCTTGCTTATTTCAGAAAACTTTATTAAAGCATACGGACTGGCCTGGAGTCAAAGTAAAGTTAAGCCTCTTGCTGATAATCACAACAAGGCACCAACATAATCCAGAGTTCAACCTATTACATTATTCAAGACTTCCCCCCAAAATTTATGGGGTGTATTGGGTCTGGCTGAGATGGAGTTGATTTTCACCACAGCAGCCCTCATAGTGCTGTGATTTGTACTGGTAGCTAGAAAGGTGTTAGTAACACACCAGTGTTTTGTTTACTCCTAAGCAAGGCTCTCATAGCATCATGGCTGTCTCTCCCACATTCCCTCTGTACCAGCAGGCTGGGGGTGGACAAGATTTTGAGAGGGGACACCCGACCCAAACTGACCAGAGGGTTATTCCATACCATATGATGCCTGCGAAGCAATAAAATGTGTGAAAAAAGAGGAGGAAGAGAGGCATTCGTTATTTTGGTGTTTTATTTCTGGAGCCATCGCTACACATACTGAAGCCCTACTTCCCGGGAAGTGGCTAAACAGATGGGAATTAGAGAAGTTTCTTCATGCAACCACTGCTTTTGCTTTCTTAAACTGCCTTTATCTTGACACAGGTTTTTTCCATTTTATTTTCTTCCCCTCCTTGTACTGTCAAGGAGGGAAGTGATAGGCACTTGATATCCAGTCAAGGTCAACTCACCACATAGGGTGTCCTGGTTTGAGTTAAAAGAGAACTAATTCTGTTCAGTGATTTTACTTTTCTAACAGCTCTTCCCAAAGTTAACAGCAGATTTCACAGACAGTGTCTGCTGCTGGCAGTGATAACACTTGATGTTTAGAGTTACTCCCAAGGATTGGTGCGTGCAAAAAGGCTCTTGCTTATACTTGCTCTTGTGGAGACCAAAGTCACTGATCAATCTTGTGTGCTACATTAGGGGTGCAGAAAGCCAAAGGCTGCACCTGCAGGGAGAATTAGACAGGGCAGGTGACCCTGAAGTGACCGACGATGTATGCCTTCCTATATATGTCATATTCAGTATAAAGCTGAGGGATCACAAAAGTCAATATCTCTTCTTCAATGGCCAGCATCCAAGGAGGACTCCGTCCTGATCTGTGTGTTCCTGAACTCAGTTCCAGAGTCCAGTTCCAGAATCCATTTCACATCTGCCACTGAGTTCTGTCTGGCACCTCTCCAGTGCCTGCTACACAGCATCAGTGGTGATGTTGGTGTAATTGCCATCAGGAGGGTTGAGTTCAGAACTGGTTTTCTATGTTTCTGTATATATTTGGGTTTACTATTCTTCATTAAAGCTGTTTTAGTTTCCTTTTCCAATCCATATGTCTCTCTGCCTTATTCCCTTTCTCTTCCCTTTGGGGAAGGGAGAGTGGTTAATAGAGAGCATCTGCCACTTGTCTAGTGGCAGGCCACCCCCAATTCTTGACACAGAAGAACCCAGGGCAAATGAGGCTGGAAATTCCTATATACTTAATGTTCTGTAATGTAATGCGGTGCCACATTTTTAGCTGTTGAAAACATCTCTGAGGCAATTCTTCTCCTAGATACCTTCAGTTTTATTTTCTGTCTTATGGCAAGAGTTTGGAGAAAATACTGCAAATGAGCCAGCAGCTGGTTTGACACTGAAGTCTGCACTTGAAGGAGGCAGGAATGATCACGGTGAGCCAGGGTGATTCTCTGACTGTCACAAGGTGTCTTCCTCCTTGATGTGCTGTTGTGGCCCTGAAGCAGGGTAGGCTAAAGGCACAGGGGCATGAACATACCCTTTCACTGCCCCTCAAGGAGGGAAGGACAACTCACTGGTCCCACCATGCTGTCCTTGTATGCTGCACGCCTTACTGCATTTTGTGGGGCTGTCAGAGAGGCAGCCCTAGACATACAGGGCTTTCTTCTACATTAGCCAAGCTGCTGTGTTGTCCCTGTATGTTACAGGTCCTTGCCAGAGAAGCGCCTGATGTATGAGGGATATGTCCAACCTGCCAACACCACGAAAGTCTTGTACCCCAAATACCTGTAAGCTGCCGAGTGCAAACTTAGATCCTAAAACCTATGGAAGGCTCTGTCATTGCCACTGGTCAGGTTTTTCCCTGCTGATATGTGAAGATATCGTCCTAATATGTTTTCAAGTGGAAAATGCCCTTTAACTCTTGGTCTCGACTCGTGGGTCCACAGGATGCACTGGCAAGTCTTTCCTGACAGGAAGACAGCAGCAAAGTTTTCCCAGTCCAGAAGGACATGGGGAGTTTCCCTCATTTAGAAGCAGTCCCTGATACATCAGGAATGAAACCATTGCAACTCCAAAGGGTACAGTTAAACTCAACACTTTATGTAGTATATGAAATCAATTCTTATTGATTGACATTAATCTAATAATCCAGTTGCTATTAAAAAACAGAAGAGGCTAATGCCCTGCTTCTGAGAAAATTATACACTGTAAATATATCCTGAGAGATGCAAATATTGTCTGGCTTCAAGTTTCTTTAGCAGAAGATTTGAATGATAAGTGTGTCAACCATATGGTGTTAATAAGTTTAGGTAATACAAGGTAGGTAATAAAAAATGTCTATGTCCTGTGGTTAGAGTCTGCCCAACACCATGGCAGGTAATCCTTGCTAGCACGGCCCTGGATCTCAGGGTTTGAGGCACCCAACTGCAGGGAGGGTAGGAGTTACCACAGCAGAACAGATCTTTTTATGAGCATCTCAGGGAACTTGGTTACATGAAGCTGTAACAAAATTACCCTGTGAAGTCCTGATAAAGGTAAGGAAAAAGTAGCTAGGGAAATGCCTTGAGTTACTAAAAATATTAATTTGCTATGCATCAATTATTGGTTAATTAAGTTCATTATCTCTCTCAATGTTTTACTGACATTCAGATCTTTGGTGGTTTTGATGGCTTTCGGTCACTGACAGAATGGAGGTGTTTTGGAAGATAAAGGCAAAAGGCATTCTTTGTGCCATGGATTCTTCATAGATATAAAAAATTACTCCCACTGGAACTTTGGTTTATTTAGTGGAAACTTTAAGTTTCTAAAGGCATTTACTTTGTGATTTGTAATTCATTCTTTAAATTTTTGATGTAATATCTGTAAATAGCTTATCTCTATTTCTATTTGGTTTAATAGTTATATTTAGTGAGCACAAGCAGCATGCCAAGGCCACAATCATACTCACCTAGTGCTGGAAAATCTACTGGCTTTCTGATTACCTGATCATAATCCTAAGGATGCAGGAAATGCAGATGACAGGTAGTGTTTATAGTTTAAAATATAAAATCATCTGTAGAGAAGGACTAACAGTTCACAGAGCTCTGACTATGCCTGATCTTGTATGAGATGGCAGACATCATGCAGCTCCTAAGGTGACATCAGGTCTCACATCACATAACCATTGTTTTCATGAAGACTGCTACAGATCCCATCCTTCCTGTCACCACTCAACAAGGGTTCTGTTCAGGAAGAACACTGGGCCACTTTATGTGCTTGCATCAGGTATTTTTCTACAAGGGCACAGAGATCTATAGGTGTAGTGTCAGGAAGATGGGATTTTTTTTTTCCTTCAGTTTATGCTGAGTCTCAGGATGAAACTCTGAGAGGTGCAGAGATCCCTGCATTCGATCTGCTGGGTCACCTCAAGAGTTGATGTAAGAGTTAAGAATGACTGGGGAATTTGGCTCAGGCTTTGTACTCTATTGCTTCACTGCAGTATAGAATATATATATACAGTATAGCCTCTGTGACTGTATCTTCTCAAGAACTGAAAGAAGATATACATGGGGAAGGGAAATATGTGGAACCTTCTTTGCAAAGAGAAGTCTGGTTTGTGTTCACACATTTAACCTTGAAAAATAGAAGTCAAAGGAATTCCTGTTTTGCAAATAGCCTTTGTAATCACGTAGATAAATCATAGCTAAGGTTTACAGTTCATAGTTTAAGTTTTTTAATGATGTATAAATTAAAAAAAAAATAACCCACAGAGTAAGGAATTAATTGGACAACAACAAAGTGGAGATGACATCCTATAATCCTACATTTTAACGTTGGTTTGTTGGGTTTGGGGTTTTTGGTTGGTTGGTTTGGTTTGGGTTGTTTGTTTGGTTTTGGTTTTTCGTTTGGCTTTTTTTTCTCTTTCTGATATCTTAGAAACTCCCAAAGCGGTTTTGGTATGCTATTTTAGTTTAGAAAATACTTAGGAAGTAAATACAGGATAGAATTTTTCATTTTATAATCTATCTGATTAAAAAAATTATATATAAAGACTGTAAAATATATACAGGCAGTTCAGCATATAGAGGGCATGGGCATCCTTGAAGTGAAATCAGGGTTAATATTCTGTACTAAAAAGCTAGCTGTGATAATCAGATAGGATTTTTTTGTGTTGTTCAGTAGGTTATCAACCATTAAGCAACCTAAAGTCACCTAACAGGTGTCTATGCTAGGTCCTATCAGTCCTAATAAAAACAGTCAAGATGAGAACCCACATTAATTTAAAAAAAAATAAATAAAATTGCAAGTACTTCACTGCATCGTGACTGCTTTCCTGTAGATACAAAAGTATAACTACCATCACTCACTCTTCCAGGTTTTGATGTAACTCCATCACATTTCACAGTCACAGATAGAACTGCTGATAAGCAGGAGGACAATTTTATGCACTTACACAACTGTTCTGACAGCCCAGTATAGGTGACCAATGAATATTCCCTTTTTATTACCATGTAAAAGAAAGTAAGGAAAATGTTCCTTCTGCGGGTTTAGTACTCCTGGTGATCTTCATTCTTCAACAGAAAAAGCTTAAAAATACATCAATTAAAAAGTCAATGGCATGAGGTTAACTTATTACACCTATTTAGGGATAGAGGTTTCTAATTTAAAATATGTAATCAGAAACTGAAATTAGTGAAATTAAGCAATTAGTTAATGCAAAGCAGTGTAGAGTATCATTCCAGATCAGAATATGCTATTCCTTGTGCAACAGTTATTTAAAGTTAAAATGGCAGTGCCAAGTTTCAGTACACTGAGTCCTACACTCTGGTGGTTTCTGTTCCGTAACACTGCGTTCACAAACCAGTACCATATCTCCTCTGAAGTCATCAACGTGCCCAACCACATTTGAAGTTTACCATGAGTCTGTAGCTGGTTCAAATAACATCTATGTCAGACTCTTCAGAACAGATTCAGACAGCAGGATTCCATGGGATGCGTTGCTGCATTTTTAAGGACTGTTTTTATATTGTTTATAGGTCCATCAGAGTGCATGAAAAGAGATATCCAAACCTGTGAACAATATGGCTGTTCTTAGTTTGAAACTATGACATGCTGTGATAATAAAAAGAGGGTAGCTCCAATCTTTTAAAACTTGCGAAAAATTGCACAAGACCAGAGACAGCTGGTAAATGAGAAAGGTAGAACTATAAAAAAACCCGACAACAGGTAATCTCTGAAACCTGAGCTCATGGGCTTCTTTCAAGGTATGAACACAAAGTCCTATAGCCAGTTGCAAAACCTCAGTTCTAATTTAATGGCTACGGAAAAAGGCAAACTTATCGGATTAAAAATTTGAACTATCTAAATAAAAACTTCTCTGTGAGCTGTCTGCATGATATGGGCTTAGCATTTGTGGGTTTTTTTAAGTCTCCTCTTCACTGGGCAAAACAGAGAATTTGTGGTTTCCACAGAAAGGTCACTAGTAGCCTGAAGGTCTATGCAAATCCTTCACACCAAACACTTAATAAAATTAGAATGGAGTGAGTGATAAAAGAATTAAAGAAATTAAGATTAGAAACTACTGTAAGTAAAAAGGGGTGGGGGCTAACAACTTGTCAATGCAATGTTTTCTTTGCAGACGGTCATAACTTGTGCGATTCTCTAACCAAGTTCACAGTTGTCCCTAAGACCTGCAAGATCTTTCAAGGTGATCATCGGAGAAGTTCAGTTTGGGTTTTACAGAGTTCTTTTCCTGATATGCTCCTGTGTCATTCTTTTTTGAAGACATTGACCATATGATGATATTCAAATGGCCAAGCGTTTACAATTTCCAGATCTGCCAAATAGCGAATCAACCTTTATAATTAAAGGTGACAAGCTGACAAGGAAAATGAATGTAAAATTGTATACGTATATGAATTTTTATGTCAGATTGCCGTCTGTGCACTTGTTTTCTCTTTGTCAATAGCCGAAGGCTCATTTCTCTCTACTAGAAGCGCATTTTATATCGAGGCCTTCAGACAGCTCCCCTTCGCCCTAGTGAATTTGCTGATTAATTTTGGATGCTCCTCTTAATTAACACCCCAAAGGAAGTCTAGATTTTCTAGCCTATATTCCATGTAAAACAAGTGAATCTGAAGAACAATGACCTAAGGAGACAGGCGCGCTCTGTCCGAATGACATTACAAGAACATTGAATATCTCACAAGTCAGGACCTGGTCAGGCAATGCCTAGGGAAAATGTAGGCCTTTAATCAGGGCAGAAATGAGATTCATATTAGTCCAATTTCATTTTCTTTATTGCTGACAAAGAGAGGCTGGGATGGATGCCACCTGACAGTTGAAACATGGTGCCCCTATGCAGAAGCAGGTGCCTCTGGCCTTGATTAATAATTGGTATCATTTTGACTTGCGGGCAGATAAGTTGATGATGGATGAGAGAAAAAGAGTGAAGTGATTTATTATAAAATTAGGATAAAATAACGAACTGGCTAATTGCACACAAGCCTCATAAAATGTAGCTGTGGAGTCAGAAGTGCAATGCCAGGCAACAATAATTTCCACCTCAGTTTTCACAATGAGATCTTAAAGCAAAGAAGGATAGAGACAACTCTTACGTATGCATCTGCTTAACACAGAAAAAGCCTTGCTCATTCTTCTACTTCAAGGAAACTTAAATTTCAGCTTTTATTATTGCTGTTGCACAAGAAAAAGAAAGAGTAGAACTAAACAGGCCACAGTAAACCAACTGTTGCTTCTTTGGCAAAGCTCTAATAAAACCTAATTCTTGCATTTCTTTGTTTACTTAAAAGATCTAAGTTTTTGAAACTGAGATGCATATATGTTGAAATAAAAATTCAACTTAAAAATTGACTTGTAAACTCTATGGAAACCTGTACTTTTACAGTACAGCCCTCAATGTAGGTATGGCTTTTCACTTTTTGATGCTTTGAACTTCCAAACCTGTGCTCTGATAGCTATTTTAGAAGCTGAGTCATCTACTTCCTGATGGTTTATGCTGCATATGTCCAGCAGAGTACAATTACAAATGAAAACCCCACATGTTCTAATATCCATTTGCTGCCTGGTAAAAACATTTATTTTGTTGTTATGAAACCATGTTTGTTTTGTGTTGGGTTTTTTTGTTTGTTTTGTTTTTGTTTTTTAACAAGACAAATGTTTTGTTGCTTTCTCTTGGAAATTTTAAAAGTATAACCTCCTATAATTCCTGAAATCCTCCTACTAGCAGTTCCAAACAATACCCAGTTGTTTTTTGGTTTAGTTTTTGGTTTTGTTTAGTTTTGTTTTTCAAGGTCAACTATTAAACCATCTGAAATTACCAAATTAAATACAACTGCCAACAATATTGTCCAAATAAGTTGGATTCAGTCATAAAACTGAAAATGAAAGAAGAATGGGGAGCTAAAACTTCATTTTCATGTGATCCATTTCTATTCTACTGCCAAGACAAAAATGTGCCAATTTGTCCTTATATTCTACAAAATTCCAGAAATTGAATTTCCCATGCAGATTAGGAAATAGAATTTTCCAATAATAATATGCAAACACTTCATATGGTTCAAAAGCAAGAATCATTGCTTAACAGCATTAAACTTCTTTAAAGTTCCTAAAGAGAAATAAAAACTACATTCTCTGATTTATTCCTTAGACAAATATTAGAGTATTTTCTATCTGACCCAGTCTTAACTGCACATTGTGAGTAGTAATTTGGTTTTTGTGGTGAGATTTGAGAAAAGTTAACCGGAATTCACTTCTGAAGTGCATTACTTAAACTACATCAATTCCACAGGAAATATTGTTTTAGAAATTTAAAGTGTCCTTAAAGTGACATAACTTCATAAATTAGAGTAAGCTGAATTAAGACTGTTTCTGAATCAGAGTATCCACAATTTGCTGCATCTTAACATTAAATTCCTTTTAAATTCATGTCACTGTTTTATTTGGACTAACTTCTTCAAGAGTCCCCTCTTCAAAACCTTTTCACATTGATTCATTTATAGTCTATTTATAAGAAGAAAATACTGGGTGCATGATTAGAGATAAAAATTAGAGATCAAGCATTCTTTTTTTTTTTTTTTCTGATAGCAAAACTGTAAAATCTGTCATCATCTCTGGTAAAATCTGAAGGCTATATCCCATCATGATAATGGGAGCATAGGCTTGAGAAAAATACATACTGCCATGAAATAGGAGATTAGACAGTAACATTGTCTGTTCTGTCCTTGCAAATTGCATGAATGTCTTCTCACCCCCAGTACTTATGTTCTTTCAAAATCTCAGAGGTTTTGGGGTTTAGGATAAAGGGAAATAATTTTAATTAACTGCAGTGCTTTTAAGACCAAGAGGTAAATAATGCTGCAAGGAACAACTTGTGCTCTAAGCCCCACCAGCTCTGTACTCAAGAGGAAGCGGCATGGGTGGCTATGAAAAGGACACTTTTCTATCAGTCACATTGTAAGAGTTGTTTGAGCCATCATCTCCCTCAGATGTCTGCACGAGGCTGGTGTCAGGTATGAGTCAACTTCACACCTTTGCTACCTTCCCTTTGCTACCTTTGCTACTTCTGGGAACCACCTGCCTGACAGAAGCAAGGCTGGACATTTCTCCATTCTACAAAGATGACAGCATGTGGGTAGCATCAGTAATGTCGTGGCTGAAACGATAACATAACAGCAAAGGTTAGGGCAGCTGAACACTTACTCCCAGATTATTCAAAGGACTCTGGGAGCAGCTTTAAGATAAGGAGGGGATTCTGTTTACCATATCCTTGAGACTTGGTTTTAGTGTTCAAACGAAGGAATGTCTCTCACAGAATTAGTGCCTGCCCACTAGATTTGCCACAGGTAGCTAGAAAAACAAAAGTAGGCCACAGTTAGCTAGAGAAACAAAAGGAGACCAAATCTTTCTAGACTTGGAAGGGGGTGGAAACAGACAAAGAAATGCAGTTTCTCCACAGTACTGCTTCGAAGAGCTGGCTATAAGGAATCTAAGGGGCAGCCCTCAAGTGCAAGATAGACTTCAGGTAACATGAGTGAAGAACTAGAAATTAAGTCGTGGGTTAGATAAGTTTGATTCAAGCAGCTTTTGCACTTGCATTAGCTCTGTAGTTTTCTCCTTCCCCAGGCCCACTTATCCTTCTCATAGAAACTTTCTAGAAAAACATTTGAATATTTGTACTGCTCTTTCAGGGTGGAGAATTCATCTCCCTCTTTTTATGCTCTATAGTCTTTACATGGGGCTTGACATAGGACTGAGTAATTCCAATGAGAACAAATTAATCTTATTGTTACCGAGTCCTAAACAACCGAATTCGTCCCTCCTGAGAAGGATCCCAGCTGTCTGCCTTCATAATGGCCTTGTTCCTATCAAGATGTGGCAGCAGCACTAAGACGTGAGTGTCATGCTGTCAGCATAGTAAGCCTTTAGATCAACATAAGATTAATCTCTCGGCAAAAATCTTTATGTCGGGCCTGACTCTGCGTCTGGCTCTGTCTCTCTCAGAAGACTATAACTTACTCTCTCAGCAGTTGCATTTGAATTGTGTTTTGTGTCAATGTGGGATAAAGAAACAAGAGGCCTGCATGTAATTTGGATTTTTCTAAGTATCTCATTTCAATCTAATGTACTGTTGTGTAATTAAGCCAGTAAGTCTATATGACCAACCCATTTCAGGACTTGGTCTGCTGTCTTTAGTCAGTGACAAATTCTGGTTTCCATTGCTTGTTCAGAGATGATAACAGTGTGATTTACAGGTATAAGTAACAAATGAGATCAATTAAAAAGACTAAGAGTGGCACCTGTCTAAGTGTAGGGTTACACTAAATGATTCCCACATCTTTGTTTCCTGTACGACCCTGCATTTGCAGCCTCTCCTCAGGAGGGTTAACAATGGGAGAGTTGTTTCTTAATGCTCATGAACCAAGAAAGCAGGCCTTATCCTTCGGCCCAGGGATAGGATTGTTATCTCTGAGTGAAAACAACAGCCGTATTTTTCAGCTCCATGTGTGCAAATGATCCCTATGTTTCATATAGTTCTTGACTACAGCATCTTGGATTGCCCAATTTGTTACAAGTCTGTACTGTGAGCTGCCTTTGTGTAGTTGAGCAGACCTCACAGCCAGGTACACGTTTGTCTTTGCTCGTGTACAATTCTCAGCATTTTGTATTCTTAAAGACATTTCTAAAATATTTAAAAGTTGTTGCAGTCTTAAAGAGAATTTCAAATAATCGAACTTTTTAAAACTTATTTTTTAATAGCGGCAGGGTAAGTATACCATTTTAAAATTAACAGAACCAGTTTTGTGATAGCTCCGTTCCTTCTATCTCTATTATTGTCTAATGAAACTTAATGATCATTTTATGACAGGTCATATTAATACAGAAACCCCTTAAAGCTTAACATGAATGATGAAATCTATATTTTTATTATTCCAGTTAAAAGCTGAAAGGTACATCTGCCTTTTTCTAGAGTATGTACTTCTTTTGACGCTGAGATCTTAGCAAATATTTTTTATGCGACACCCTGCCAAGGGAAAATTGTGGTTGGAAGTCAAGAAAACAGGCTTTTTATGACAGCTCCAAGAAGAGTTATCAGGACATCCAAGAGGTGAAAGGGATGTGGGCTACTGAGTTTCCTTGCTCCCGACTGCCTTTTTAAAAACAGCTTCTCTGTTGTTGTGTAGTAGCAGCAACACCTTTCACTTGTTGGCCTTGTTGTTCAAGGTAAAGGGTAACAGTGTTTCTCCTCTCAGTATATATATTAAAGGTCTTGTGGGGAATAGTGCTTCTTTGTACAGTCTTCCTCCCAAGTCAGAAGTATTCAGTTCAAATTGTTTCTCCTCTGCCTTCCAGATATATCTGTCTCTTGTGAGCCATGGTCAGAAGATCATACTTCTGCTAGTATAGCATCTCCCGTGCTAATACAACATCATCTCATTAGAATGGAAATTCCAAGTGAGGAACTCAATACTCGATCTCAGAAACCAGTTTCTACAATGACTGGAAGAGAAATTTAAAGTTCTCTGCTGTCGGGTTACTATTTAGATTTAAAGTAGTGATTACCATCTATGCCCCTAGAGCTCTTCAATCTAGGTCACTAGTTAAATTTAGTCTGGATTGGTGAGTACTGAACAATATATTTAAGCTAATACTGTGTAGATGACTATCTTGAAGGAAATGCACTCCGAGTTAATACTGGAGGATTAATATTCCTGTCATAGCCCTCCTGAGAACTATCCTCAAAAAAAAAAAAAAACCAACAAAAAAACCCCAAACAGCTTGTCACCCTCTTTGAAAAGGTTGAATTAAATCCAAGAACTAAGTGATGTGAATTACCTTTCTATTCCTAGAACTATTCCCTGTAAGTAATGGTGATCACACACATTGGCAAAGCAGCCCAGGGGAAATGGCTGTACTGGTGCCCATACTGTGCCCGTACAGGGAACAGAGAAGCTTTTTAGTGAAGGTCTGTCAGTCTATTCAGGCTGATGAGTTTTCATAATCATCTGCTCACTTGCTATATTTTGCACCAGTTTATGTCTGCTATTGGCTCTGCAGTTGTAATCCCATGCTTATTTGCACTCTGCAGACTAACGTGCAAACACATGTGGAATATTACTATAAAACAGGCCTGATCCATGAAAAACTACAAATATATGACAAGAAGCAAAACGGGGAAAAGCAATTGGGTGTAATATAGTGAAATATTAGTGTTTTCTGTTATTCTTCCAAAGGGTTCAATACATAGTCATTGTTTCTCTAAAAGTGCTGGAAATAAGCTCTCCCGGAGGATCAAATTCTGAAGAAGCTTGCAAAGCTTTATCCATTGACATGCAGTCTTCCAAATTATTGAAAGCTATATTCAGGTAGGCTTAAATTACTGTATTTGTTTTTTAAATAGAAAATATTTATTCCACTTCGGTCTTTCTGTAGTTTACCTGCTTTGCCATGTTGCAACAACAGCCTTCTAAGAGATGCTTCTTCTCCTCACCCTATTACAGCATCTTTTCTAAAGCAAATCTTCAATTACAGGGGAGATTTTCTTGTCAGTACATGTTATAAACCTTTTAAACAGGTCGAGCAATATAATAAACTGAGTTATGACAAGTTTCAAAGGAGGCTGGTAATATATATATAAAAAAAACCAAAATGGTTGTCGTTAATGCGATAGGGACGTCTGGGTTTATTTGGAAAGGAGGATCTATTGTGAGAAAAGGGCCTCAGCAGGGAGATGCTTGGTATCTGCCTGGATTAGTGCTGTGTGGTGGTCCAGGAGGAGGGCTGCACCACTGGGCAGATCTTGCCCCATCAACCCCTCCTGCAACTTCATCTGACCCCAAGGGTCTGAGGAAACACACAAAACACAGGGAGGCCGCTGCCTAAGCAAAGTGAAATTGCCATACCTTGAAGCATGAAAAAGCAGCCCTTTCTGAGAGGAAACCTCAAAATGTTCATTTTCTTGTTTTCCACACATCTCACAATTGAAATTTCATACGAGTTAATGCTGATGGCAAGGGATGGAAAACATCTTTGTAGCAAGTGAGCACTGAACTTCAGCCACTTACTGCGTGAGTTAAAGCAACAGGGGCTGGCCCACCACTTCCCTTTGTGGCTCTGTTTGAATTCAGTTGATTAATGTTGTATGTGCACATCTATCGAGCCACTGAATTTAAAAGGATTGTTTACCATAGCCTTGTAATCAACCTGCCTTAGCAGCACCCTATTACCCATGATAACAGGGCTGCTGCAATTTGGGTCTGAAAGAAAACCGCCTCAGATGGGCTCTCGGATGCTTTAGTGCTAGTATGCTGCCCTGTTATCTTCATTTGTAATTTGTTTTCAAGAACAGTGATTTACATTTCAGTTGGATTACACCTTTTAATGTATCACAAACGTAAAGTGGCTGCAGTGAAAACTCACATCTCCACAAGATTTCAAACGATGCATTTGAGGCTTCAGTGGAGAGGATTACAATTACAATTAAAATCAAAAGCTTGCTTATTCTTTTAATGATGCACGCTAACCCTTTGTATACTAAGAAGCCTATCATGGTGCTATACAATCATGATTTTTTTAGGGATATGAAATAGCTGCATGTGTTCTGCCTTATCATCTCCTACACGCAAATGCTGTTCTTCTGAAAAGAAACACATCCTACACAGTTCAGAGGACAACTTACCTTGGTAAAAAATATAGAAGAGCACATAAAAAGAGAATGGGGGTGAAAAAAATCCCACTGAATTGGGTTTGTTTTTGTTTTTGTTTTTATTTATATATTTTTAAAAATTTATTTATTATTTTT
>JANIJG010016550.1:103170-125138 GCA_024611175.1 Megaceryle torquata | reverse complement strand
TTTTAAAAATTTATTTATTATTTTTATTAATATGGAACATATTTTAGTAAGAGACTTCATTTTCCTAAATCAGTTGTTGCCAAGGTGTGTAGTTATAAAGAATTCTATGGAAAGCATAATGGTACTGGATAAAGCACAAAATATTAATCAGTGGGGTATTTTTCCTTCAATGAACATTACATGAGAAAGAAAATGTTACCTGGCTTTGTTTTTGTTTTATTTCTTTGGGTCTTTTTAATCCTGTAGTTTTCTCACAGCAGTAAATTTTCACAAATCTATATTTATTTATTTTCTCCAGCAATTTAGAATAATTTCCATCAAAAGGCTTCTTCTGTCCCTTTAGAAGGATTTGCAAATGGCTTACATTTAGGCTCTTACTTGCATAATACTGTGTTATTCTTGGTCTAGAAAATGATTGAAAATTCTTATGGGGCAGATTTATGGTGAGACTAAAACTTATTCAGATCATGCATGGCAGAAATATCTGGGTCAGAACCTTCAGAGTGTTCAGAAGTTTCTGCTTCAAGCCAAAACCTCTCCTGGGGTCCAGCTGCCTAATGGTTTATCTGTGCCCTATTCCTCTCTGTTTCTAATTGCCAGAATGGAAATACCACCTTAACCCAAGCACATTTCCCTGTCTTCTTGAGGGGCTAGGCTCTTCCCCATGACAGAAAAGATTCAGACTCCACAACAGTGTGCCGAAGACTGTCTATAGCAGATGCTGCTTACCCTCCACTGAGGAGCTACCAAATGCCAGCCATCAGATGCTGGCACGGTGAGGGACCAAAGTACTGTCTCCAGTGTGAGGGTGAAAAATTGGGTAAAGAAGAAAAGTGTAATGGTTAAACAGTGTGATTTCAGTAAACTAAATGAAAGTTTTTATTTTCCTTTTTTAAGATAAGAAAGTGTCAGAAGACACCTTTCAGTAGGTTATATAAGAATGCCTTTCCTGGGCTCTGATACATGAATTTCCTGTCCCCTATGACCCAGTAGAAGTTACAGCAATGCACAATATTTCTTGACTGGAAATTTGAATGCATTGTAGGAAAGATAGTAAGGATCTCTCAATTACTTCTAAGCAATCTGGAGAAAAAAAAAAAAAAGAAATTAAAAAAAAAAGATTCAGGCTGAGCTATCAAAATTTCCTTCAATTATGAAAGAAGTATCTTTTACCAAAATTAAATAGCTAAAACCATAAATAGTATTTAAGACTGAATTAAATTTCTCACTCAACTCAGAGTGGTTTTCATTTCAATCTTTTACAAAAAGATGTACTAAACCACTTTCCTAAAAGAAAATATTCCTTATATCTTGAAAAGCAAAACTTCTAGTTTCACATTCACAGAACAGGTAGGATTCCCCTCACTGAACTGAAACTTTCTGAAGGCAAATATCTAATGTAAATAAATATTTGAGAGTTTCTCTATATTCAGTGAGAAGAGTGTGAAAATCATGCTGTCCTAAGGATTTCTCATGCTTAAGCTGAACACCATTTTATGAAGTAAAGGTTCCTGTCTTACTGGTAGCCCAAAATGGAGTTTGCAAACACAGCTCACACACGGCAGTCACTCACTTTTTGGCAACACATATGATCTCGATGTTTCTTTCGACCTACTCATATCACTTGAGTCTTCTTCCTACTAAATTGTCTTACTTTCCTCCAAGCAAGCCTTTCTTGTGATATAAACTGAGGTATTCACCAGGACAGGATAAGTACAGATATAAAGCATCATGACACAGATTACCTAAGGATCATACTACATGAATGAAGACATTTGATGGTTTGTTTTTTTTTTTTTCTTTTTCCTGTAGATACTTCTAATTCTTTTCACAAACAGCACAGAGGAACCTTAAATCTTATGAGAAAAACCCAGAGAATTATTTACAAATGTCATTGAAATGTTTCAGGGAAATTGCAGTTCAAATGCCTCATGCCTTCTTTCCCTGTGAGATGATTTTCTGGTTGTTCTTCAGTGAGGCATCAGAACCAATCACCAAAATACATTATGGAAGAAGGTAGCTCAGCCTGACCCCTTGGCAGAAGTTCAGAGTTAGAAAACAAAAACTGTAGGTTTAAAAACAACCAAAAGTAGTTTCAAAATTAATCTGAGCTTTAAATTATTATTTTTCTTTTTTAACTAAGATTTAATTTTTTTTTTTTTTTCATGTATTTATATTTTGAAAATAAATTGGTTTTGCACTGGTAGCTTTCACAATTCTCATTCAGTTTTAGTTTAGAAAAAAAAAAAACATGTATCCATTCATAAATGGTTTCCAAAAAAAATGAATTTTATGATCTGTGATAATCTGTACTTGATGACCTACCTTTCTCAAGAGCTTGGTGAAAAAAATCATGAGGAAACAATCCCAGAAAATTCAGTGGAAATGTGACTTTGATTTCCTTGAATGCTATGTTCACATGCCAATCTCATACATCTTGTGCCATCTTGTTCAAGTTAAAAGCAAAGAGGTTCTGATAAAGTAGCACTTGTGAACACCACTGCAGGGCTCTCCTCCCCATCATTCATTCTTCTTCAGGTGGGAAATCTTTAGTCCTGCCCTCCTGCAATCTTGGAAGGGTCTTTCATAGATTTACCTGTGAGGCATGATCTCCTGCATACAGCCCCTGTACTTCTGCTTCTTATTCACCACCCTTGTCCTGACAACCTGACCCGACTTGGACAGCGATGATTTTCCCTGTGAATATTCTTTCCATCAAGGTAGGGAAGTTCTTGGAGGAGCTGAGATGATGAGATAAAATGCAGTTATACCTTTCATGTATTAATTTCTAAGTCTGATTCCCCTCTTGGCACTGAAACCCAAGGACATGAGAGGTAGTCAGTAAAATTTTGTGAATAATTAATGCTTTGGCTTACTGGTGGCCCTGAAAAACATTAAAAATGAAGAGACATTTCATGGCTTGTGTGATCTCAGAGAGGTTTGTTGGATTTTTTTGTTTGGTTGGTTGGGTTTTGTTTGTTTGGGGTTTTTTGTTTGTTTTTTAGTCAAATAAAAATTGCACTCAATTTCACACTTTGAGCTGAAATAACAGTATTTTTCTTAATTTTTCAAAATCTTTTTGAGATATTTCAGAAAATAATCACTTTTAGTTTAAAAATCCACATTTTATAAATATTACAATAATTGCTTTATTTGGAGGATTTAACTTTATTAATTTATCAGTGATGATGGTGAAATGAAGATATTTGCCATATTTCACTTATCTGTCTCCATACTTCAGCAACAAAGGTTTCTCACAAGATTTTTCACACAAAATTTTAAGCCAATTCAGATAACCAGCAATCCCCAACAGAATATTTCTAAAGTTGTAATTGGTCATTGTCCCTGTGATTCAGAAGCTATTCTGTTTAGGTTCCCCCATTTCAGGCAAAAAAAAATAGTACCCATGTTGCTCCAAATGAGAAAAGGTCATATTCCTAATGGAACTGAATATAAATCCAGTATGATTTTCATGTTACATATTACATCATTAGCCACAGATTTATAGGGAGAGAACTAATATATTGAAGATTGTGACATAGTTCCCTTTCTCAAATGCACCTAATTTTTGAAGTTAGGCAGCACTGAATTTCTTCTTATAAGAATATCTAAAGTATTTTTCTTTTACTGGCTCCTTCCATTAAGCAAAGACTGCAGAGCTGATGAATATTTCATGGGTAAAAAACCACCTGCGATACAGGGTTTTACCTACAAAATCTTTGGGGAAAGGAAGAAAATGGCAGGAAGGCACTGTAAGGACATTTCTTTTAAGAAGTCTTTGGAAAAGGGTCTCCATTTCATTTTCCACATCAATAACACCTCCATCACCCCTTAATACCTTCTTCCTTTCATTTTATTCTATAATAGTGTTCAGTCATTTTTTGTAGTTTTCTTTGTATTAAAGAGTGTTCCTAAGATGGCTAAAACATTTTAAAGCTAAAAATTTAAATAGAAAATTCTGAACTCAGGGGAAAAAAAAAATAATAAAAGGCATCCAAATATAGTGGCTGTAAATTTAACAAATCTGTTATACAGGTATAAGAATTGGGGAAAAAAAAAAAATCAAGCGTGTATTTTAAATGGGTATCTTCCTTCTTTTACTGTTCAATCTTAATGGAGCTAACTCCTAGATATCTAGAACATATTTGCTCTCAGAGGTGAAAAAATACCTTCTTTTACTGAAGATTGTTGCTTCTCAGACAGTAGGTTAACTCTCCTGATCATGACACATGAAACTCTTTTCTGACTGATAACCTCTAATAGGCTGTGATGAAAACAAACAAAAAAAAAGGAAACAAAACCAAACCAAAATAAAACCAGAAGAAAAAAAAAACCAAACAAACACTGACCTAAAAACAAACAAAGAAAAACCAAACAAACCCCAAACCACAAAACCAAACCAAACCAAATAAACCCTGTTTCAAGGAAAAGTGATAATATAAATCTCTTTGTAAAGTCCACTAACAGCTCTTGTTCTTATATAGAAGTTTCTTAGGTAGTAGGATGATTAGAACAAGCATAACACCAAAGAAATTGTAAAAGAGTGAGAAAAACATCAAACTTAATCCCTTTGTCTGCAAGTGGTTTCATCTAGTCTTCCTTTGAAACCATTTTTTGTCATTCTGATCTTAGGCTTGGATGGCACATGGTGGAAAGTAGCTGACTGGTTTGTCAGACGCTGAGATGGGAAGTCCAATAATCAAATTAAAAATTTATACTTGCAACAAATAAAGCCTCGCACATGGCAACAGTATGAAGCTTTTTGTTGAATGGAATAAAAGCCTAGAAAAAATCTCTGAGGCTTAAATTAATGCTCCTCACCCAATCTAAGCCTATACATTAGATGTTCAGGCACCTGAACATTGAATAGCTAGGCTAAGCCCCCTTGCTTCTGGGCTGCTTAAAGCAACCAGTGTGTATTAGATTTTCTAGACTGTCAGTCATTCTTACTGCTTTCTTTACCTTTTCACCTCTTTCTCAAATGAAAATTACATGCTGGAGTCAGTATTTCTGATACCTAGAATAGGGAAAAAATTGTACTGAATTCCTCTGTTTTCACTTCTTAGGACTGTGTTAGTTTTGTAAGACTTCATATGTAGTTGGTTTCTGTACCTTGCCAACTATGTCTTTTTTTCAATATCCTGGTTTTTTGCTGTTGGTTTGTTTTTTTTTTTTTTTTAAAGAAAATGTGAACTTTTTGACAACCCAAATGTGTGACCTTTCATTTAACCAAAAAGCACTTAAATGCTGTGTGAGTGAGCCCATCTGATTGTACAATACAGATCAGCTGCTAGAATTTTTCATTGTTATTTAACATGCCACAGCTGCCCAGATTATCTGCAGACTTCACCAGCAAGAGCTTTTTATTTATTTCCAGATAACTAGTAAAGATGGGCCTGGGTCAAGGATAGTCCTGTTGTAGCTTCTTTTGGGATTTAAATTACCAGATGATTTATTTTCCATCTACAATTACTTTTTTTCTGATCTCTCACTTGTTAAGTATTTAATGAATTTACTTTGTATAGTGCACAAAGGCAAATATTTAAGAGACATCTATTTTGAAAATGCAATAATGTTGGTCAAACAAGATTGAAATCTCATCAGACAGTTGATTCACATTTGTGCGACATGACCTTTTTTAAATAAAGCCACGTTGCCTCTCATTAGTTAGCCTACTACCTTTTACCTCTTTCCTAATTGCATCTCTTGTCTATCCTGTCCATGGCTTAGCTTGCAATCAGTCATCCTAAATGACTTTTGTAGTGATTTAGGTTGTTCTGCTTATTTTTTTATGGTACTGACAGAACACTCCTGTTACGCCACATACCTCAACCATTCCAAATTGTTTTCAATACCAATATTTCAGAAAAATAGCTTGGCTAGCATTTTAATGTATCCCAATATAATGTGTAAGGCTGTATAAATTTGGGTATGCCTTTTTCACTTGATGGTGCTTTAGTTTCTGAAAATCCTTTTGTTTTCTGAAAATGCTTTTTTTTAAACACAATTTCTTAAACTGTCAACTTACAGGAGGGCAGTTGCCAACTATATCTGAAGCAGAAATGTTTAAAACTTTGGAAATTACTTAGTATTTTTCTTTTTTTCCTTTTTCTTCTTTTTCTTTTTTTCTCCTTTTTTTTTTTTTTTTTCTTTTGAATAGATATTAAGGACAAAAACATAAATAAATCACACGTTAAGGCTGGCCTTTTAAGCTTTTAAAAAACAGGATATGGAAAAGGTTACCTTCTTGGTGCAGTCTTTTCTAGTCTTGCTTTTCTTTATATGTCTTACCTTTAAGTGTGCTAAAATATAATGTATGTCATAAAGTATACAGTATGTCTGAGATAATGTTACTGTAGGAAACATTATTTCCTGACTCTCAAGTGCTTGATATTGTCAGTTTCCCAACACATTTTCTTTATGTATTCAATTGCACTTTCATTTGTTCATTTCATTTGTATCTGTGAGCACCCAGAAATACTTGGTTGGACATAAACAGCAGGGGGTACCCACTTAAGCAAAAAGTCAGGAAGTTACTTTGATTTCTGGAGGTACAAATTCCAAATTGGTTTTATTTATATGTTTTACCATCTAAGAAATACCTTCTCTTCAGCGGCTCATGGTTTCGTGCTAAGTAAAGGTGACCCAGCCTTATTTTGTGCTGCCATCTGTCTGCTGAATGCCATTCAGAATTATGATGTAGAAATACTAATTTTCCATTTCAGCAGATCTGTAGAGCTTCAGGAGTTAGGTAGGTAGGTACATATGACTGTATTTTGAGACGATGAAAAAAATTAAATAAAAAAGGCCTGGATAATCCATAGTGATTTCAGTGGTGGGGCCAAGAGCACCTGACCAGCTTTAGGGGTATTTCATTACCCTCTTCAGCTACCAAAACAGAGAAAAGGAGCTCAGATTCTTCTTGTGGTTGCATAGCTAAAAGAAGAGATGCAAAGGACAAATGCTGCAAGGGGTTTCCTACTGGGTAAAATGAAAAACCTTTTTCCAAGGACTGTGGTGAAAAAGACAGATCTTTACAGGTACTCACAACCCAGCTGGACAATACCATATCAACTTGCTCTGCCTTTGAAATGTTTTGAGTAGGATGCTGGAACAGATGACCCACAAGGGCCATTGTTAATCTGTGTTATTCTGTGGTTCCAGGGCTGTTTATAACCCAGTGGAGATCTGAATGGCTTGGAAGATCCGTCTGTTCTGGGATAGACCACACGCAGGCCATGAATTACATTTAAGTTCAAAATTTGAGTGCAGAGTAGGTAATGAGAAGGCCTGATGCTGGATCTTTTGAAAAATCAGGAGGCTTACTCTTTCTGAGAAAAGCCTCTTATGGCAGTACCCTCAGTTTCTTCCTCCCGCTTAACGAACCTCAACTTGTCATTTGCTTTATATTATCCTTCAGTTCTGCACAAACTTTTCTCTCAAATACTTACCATAGATGAATCACCTTTCCAATGTCTCTAGGACTACTCAGATGAGTAAAATTTTTAGGACATGATTGAGTTTTTTCAGAATTCCTGCTGGCCTAAATCCAAAATGCCTTTACATCAGCAATTACATTTTCATTTGTATCTGTACCTTGCCAAGTAAATGGAACCCTCATCCTGACTGTGATATTTCACTGCATATGCAAAATAAATGACAAGCATTAATACTAATGAACCTTTTGTCTCATACACTTAGATTTTACATCCACTACAGAGCCACCTCACTTAATTTTCAAGATGACAACAATGTTGGCACTTGATTTACTTTTAGCAGAATTTGATAATGCTCAATTAGCCTTCTGCTCTGATTAATTTTTGTTGCTCATCAGTATTGCCCTCTAATTTACCATGAGTGCTTAAGAGAAAGTAATAAGGAGTAGGCATACCCTAAGAGCTCTTTGTCATTCTGCAGCCCCTAGATCACTTGAATCTAAAGGAAAAGGAACCTGTTGATCTGTCTTCCTCCATGCACATTTGGTAGCTATCACAAACAAGACAACCAAATTAAATGCACACATATTAACAACAGCTTTGGAAACCATCATGGGAGATGGGATCAGTCAGCATGACAGAACTGCCTGGTTTGTGCTTAAAATTATTCATTAGGTAAAACCAGTCCTTCTAAATTTAGTACTCTATGTTACTCCCACAGGCAACTGAGAGAGGTAAGTACTCACAAAGGCTTCTGAAGGAGCCCCTGACCAGCTCGTTATGTGCCTGAACTAAACAGACAAGCTTTGCCCCAAGAAGTCTTTAAAGGCTCCCTCCTTCCACCCAGAGAAGTAATCGCCGACCAGGGTGGAAATCACAATAAACACTGGGCCACACTGTTTCTGGTCATCACCAGAGCTGCTAATTTTCCAGCTGCTGCAAACACCCTCTTTCTCAGTAGTTATCTCAAAAGTCAGCCCAGCACTCTCTCACTCTGATTGCTTTTTCCTTGCATATTTAACGCTACCGTAAAACCTATCATCTTTATTTAATTTTCCCTCCAAAATACATGATTAGGTCCATCTGTCCAATTCTACATATATATATATAATCCTAAACCAAGTTCTGAGTGCAAGGATTTTTGCTTTAGTTTTGTTTTGCTTTTTTTTTTCCTTAATAAACAGCAGTGATGTAAGAAACAGATTGGCTTAAATGTCAGAATTAAGACAGCCATGTAGAAGTTAGAAATAATCTCCGTGATCAGTAAACTTACTAAGTTAGGTTTCATATATCTCAGACATTATTAATATAAAGTAAATTCTAGTGTAACCTGTTTAACAAATAGAACAATAGCATGGGGAAGTATTAGAAAAAGAAAAGAAGAAATTTTACCAATCTTAATAGAGATTTTAATCTATTTTCTTCACGCTAATAAAATACAGGGTATCAAATTGCTGCTTTTATTTACTTATTTTGATAGCTTTAATGTTATTTCTCTTCCTTTTAAACATTAGTACACTTCTGAAATTAGTGCTTAATAGAAACATAAACATTTTCATTTTTAACATTAGCTTTTGAAATATTCATTATTGACCTGCTGGCTAAGTCTAATTCTTTTTATACTAATAGAATCTGGAAAACTTTGTTCCTTATAAGTAATGTATCTATTTATTATTAATAATTAAGACCCAAATTGCCTCTTACTTTTCTGCTTAATGAAGAAAAAGTATTTTCAGTTATTATAGTACTTTAAAAAAAATATTTTAAGTAACATCTATTGCATTTTGATAAATATTTTTCATCAAAAAAGCAGCTCAGCCAGGTATTGATACTGCCTACCTTCACAGTCTGGCCCTTTAGAGTACAGTTTGTGACTGTTCAAGCACCAAAATAGATAACTTCATGTCAAGAGAGAAAAATCATGGTTATCTATACAATCAGAAAATGCTGTCTGCTGTTGCTTAACCAGGTTTTACTCCCTGTATGATGGTGGTTGCAATCTGCCTCCCGAAAGACACCTACTAAACCCATATTTTCTCTTGTGTATTTAAACATAGATCAAGATCAATGTCTGCAGACCTCTTGCCATCTGCCTGGGAATAAATCTATGCATTTCTTGAAGAACTGTCATCAAAATACAAGAGAAGCTCTAGGCACTAGAAGTGGATTTCCTCTGCATTCAAGCAAATAAAAAACCAATTTTTTTTAACAATGAGATTATTTTATCATTGGAGCAAGTTATAAAGGATGTGGTAGATTTTCAGCTTTCAGTTAAGGCTGATTGTTTCCTAAAAGTGTGTGACATACTTCAAGAAGATCATGGAATCACAGAATGGTTTGGATTGGAAAGGATCTTTAAAGATCATCTAGTTCCAACCCTCCTGCCATGCTCAGCAACATCTTTCACTAAATAAGGTTGGTAAAAACTCCATCCAACCTGACCTTGAATGCTTCCAAAGATGAGGCATACACACATTATCTGGGCAACCTGTTCCAATGTCTCATCATCCTCAGAGTAAAAAGTTTCTTCCTTATGTAGAATCTAAATATACCCTCTTTCATTTTAAAGCCCTTACCCTTTGTCTTATCACTGCAAATGCTGATAAAAAGCCTCTCTTAATTTTTCTTATATGCCTTCTCTAAGTATTTCAAGCTGCAGTAAGATCTCTTCAGAGCCTTCTTTTCTCCAGGCTGAACAACCCTGACTCTCTCAGCCTTTCTTCGCAGGGGAGGTGCTCCTTTTTTTCTGTCCCTCCTCTGGACCCTCTCCAACAGAGCCATTGTCTTTCTTGTTAATGACAAGAATGCTGTACTGAATGCAGTGCTCCCAGTGGAGCCAAGTAGAGGGACACAATCTCCTCTCCTGACCTGCTGGCCACACTTCTTTTTATGCAGCCCAGGATACAACTGGCTTTCTGGGCTACAAGTGCACATGGCTGGGTTATGTACAATTCTTCATCTGCCAATGTCCATAGGGACATTGTTCAGGGCTGCTTTCAATAACACATCACCCGGTCTGTACTGCTCCTGGTGATAGCCCTGACCCAGGTGCAGGACCCTGCGTTTGGCCTTGTTGAACATCGTGAGGTTCACACTGGCCTACTCCTCAAGCCTGTCTCCTGAATGACATCCTTTCCCTCGGGTGTATCAATCAAATCACTCAAGCTCACTATCACCTGCAAACATGCTGAGGGTGCCCTCAATCCCACTATGACATTAACAAAAATACTGAACAGTACTGGTCCCAGTACAGACTCCCGAGAGAAACCATTTATAACTGATCTCCCTTTGCACATTGAGTCATTGACTGCATCCCTTTGGATGCAGTCAGCCAACCAATTCCTTATCCATCAAACCCCTGTCTCTCCAATCTAGTGACAAGCATGCTGTGTGGGACTTTGTCAGAGAGCATCAGAATTCGGGATAGATGATATCAGTTGTTTTTCCCCTATCCACCAAGGTAGTAACTCCAGTGTAAAAGGCCACCAGATTAACCAAGCACAACATGCTCTTTGTGAAACCATGTTGGCTATCTCCTGTCATCCAGAAGTCTTGATACAGCTTCCAGGAGGATCTTTTCCATGGTATTACTGGGAACAGAGGTGAGGCTGACTTGCAGATGGTTCCCATGGTTTTCCTTTTTACCTTTTTCAGAGATGGATGTTATGTTTCCTTATGGAAGGTGGCTTAAGGACTACATCTGACAGCTCCTTCAGGACCCTGACATGTGTCTCATTGGATCTCATGGACTTATGTATGTTCAGGTGTCTCTCATGTTCACAAACCTGATCTTTTCTTATGATGGGTGGGACTTCATTCCCCTAGTCCCCGCCTTGAGATTTAGGGACTCGATAGATGTAGGAAGAGCAATTGCCAGTGAAAACTGAGGCAAAAAATTGTTGAGTACCTCAGCCTTCTTCATGTTGGTTGTCACCAGATCTCCTGTCTCATTTACAGGGGGGGTACAATTTCTTTTGTTATTCTTTTCTGACTTGCATACTTATAGAAGCCCTTGCTATTGTTCACATCCCTTGCTGAATTCAGTTCCAGCTGTGTCTGAGCTTTCCTGATCCCATCCCTCCACTCCTGGGCAGTATCCCTACATTGTTCCCAAGAAGTGTGTCCCTGCTTACACTCTGTATGTATTTGCATCTTGTGTTTCAGCTTCAGCAGGAGAGGAATTGAGAGCCCTTGTGCTCTAAGAAAACTATCTGTGAATATCTCTTTACTCCTGAAGGCAGTTTCTTGGAGGATCCCAGCCACTAGTCCCTTAACTAAAAACTTGGTCTCCTAAGGTTTAAGGTCTTGACTCTCTTTTTGCCTATATCCCTCGAGATTATGATTTCCACCAAGGCATGGTCACTGCAGACCAGGCTACCACCAGACTCAACCTCTCCCTTAAGTTCCTCTGAGTTGGTGGGCAACAGGTCCAGTAACATATCTCCTTTGGTTGGGCTTTTTGTCACCTGGGTTAGGAAGGTATCCTCAATGCACTCCAAGAGTCTCCTAGACTGCTTGCAGCTTCCTACAGCACTTTTCTAGCATGTGTCAGATATTAGACAGTGCAAATTCATGGCGTTAAATTCTGCAATGTCACATAAGAGTTAAAGAAGTTGTACACATTGTTCCCACCTAAACCCAAAAATACCAGAACCACTTAACCATATTCTCAGCTGTTCCAGTTTAGTACGTGATATTCAAATTACAGTAACACTAATATTTAAACAAGATGGCAAGGATCAGGAGAAGAGAGCTATATTCAAGAGGTGTTCAACTGCCTCTGTAAAAACAGTCAAAAATAATTACTTGTATAGTCAAGAGCTCTCCTAGAACTGAGGAAATAGATCATCTTTCAGTGACCTTAGTAATAACCACCATGAGTCCAGAAAGTCTTAATATGTCTGTGACAACGTCAGCTCCAGTGTGAATTAGGTTATTAGCCTCCTTAATTTGTATCATCACCAACAGTTTACAAAGCCCGTGTCTTTCAAGATGGTTGATTAAAAAATGTTTTTTAACAAACGTTCTGCCATTGAATCATAGCAAACTGAACTGTGTTTGTCTTCTGTCACATTTTGTTATGAAAAATTATAGAATTCACCACTTCAGTGAATTACACCTGAATTACAGTGCTGAATTATGCTATCTGTGTGACAAGCTGTGTGGCAGAAAAGGATCTGAGGGTGCTGGTGGACACCCGGCTGAACATGAGCCAGCAGTGTGCCCAGGTGGCCAAGAAGGCCAATGGCATCCTGGGCTGGGTCAGAAATAGCATGGCCAGCAGGAGCAGGGCAGTGATGGTGCCTCTGGACTCGGCACTGGGGAGGCTGCAGCTTGAGTACTGGGTTCAGTTTTGGGCACCACAGGATAAAAAAGACACTGAGGTGCTGGAGCAGGTTCAGAGAAGGACAATGAAGCTGGTAGAGGGTCTGAAGAAAATGTCTGATGAGAAGTGCCTGAGGGACCTGAGGTTGTTTAGCCTGAAGAAGAGGAGGCTGAGAGGAGACCTTATTTCTCTCTACAGCCACCTGAAGGGAGGTGGTATTGAGGTGGGTGTTGGTCTCTTCTCCCAGATGACTAGTTATAAGATGAGAGGAAATGGGCTTAAGTTGCACCAGGGCAGGTTTCGGTTGGATATTAGGGAAAATTTCTTGACTGGGAGAGTAGTGAGACCTTGGAAGAGGCTGCCCAGGGAGGGGGTGGAATCACTACCCCTGGAGGGGTTCAAAAAATGTCTTCATGTGGCACTTCAGGACATGGTTTAGCAGTCATTATAATGTTTAGTAGACGGTTAGATTTGATGATCTTGAAGGTCACTTCCAACCTTATTGATTCTATGATCTTCAGCATCCTTTTCTACAGGTCCATCACCATCACTGCAACTGAAAGCATACACACAACACATTTACCTCCCTGTGTATCCCTGTGCAGTTCATGACTCCAGAAACACAACATCAGCTCTTTCTGACTGGCCTGTCCATTTGTAAGCCCTTTCCTTTGGATTTAGAATAATACTAAACCAGACACATTGAGTGCTGAGATGTTTAACTCTCTGGAATATAAACATTTTGGCTAGATATAAGCTAAGACTGAAATAGCATACTCATTAGCTTATAAGGCTACCCAAAATGTTGCCAGGGAATGTTCTTGTTCCTAAAGGAAGTGCAGTATTTGCATGCATATCCCTTGTCAAAAATGTATAGTCTCTTGAGAGAGAAACTGGTCTCTGAATGAGTAATAATGACTCAAAAATAAACTTTTCCTGTGTCTTTAAGCATTTAAGTTAATAACTATCAGTATTCCAATGTAAAATTTACCACTTTGAAAATCAGTTTAAAAAGAAGCCTCTGATGTGGCCATGTAAATTTGATTTTTAGGGTTTTTTTGCTGTTTTCTTTTTCCTTTTAAATTCTTCTTCCTTCTGGATTCTGGAGGAAAACCATTGCCTTCTAGAAAGTGCTGCAGAGGTTAATAATCTATTCAGCTTGAATTAGCCAAAAAGCATAGTAATATTTGACACATACAAGGATATAGAAGCACATTAAATGAATGCAAAGAACTGGCAGCTGAAAGGCAACAGTTGCATAATATTACCAGAGTAATGAGAATTGTGCTACATATTAATAAATACGTGACCTTTTTATCTTGATTATTTAAAAATCATGTTATTTTAAAAATGAATAAACAAATGCCTTGTTTGTCCTTACATAAAACCATAGCTTCACTCGATGGACTAAGTAGAATGATTTCTGTATTGGTAAAGTGGAATACTGCTGTACAGGTCATTGTATCACTTATCACACTAATCTGTTTCTCTCATTATTTTAGAAAACCACACATCAGGACAATCATCCTTTAAGCTAAAGCTTAAGCTGGAACAAGGGTATGCAAGTGTATTCATTTATACATAATGAAATTTTAAATTCCTAAAAGACAAATATAATTAAAATTAAAGAAGAAATAAAAGGGAAAAGAAAAGCCATACAAGTAAGATTGCATTTAAGATTGCTACATACTTTAATGAGACAATTTCTTATTTAAAGTTGTAAAGATTTGTTTAATGTTTTATTATCCCTATCATTAGTAACCATAACTGAAACTTCAGAAGATTCATATTAAAAAAAAAACAAACCCCACAACAAAAAACAACAAAACAGGCAGTATTTGAAATCGTGAAATAAATAAAATAAATAAATTTTAAAAGTGGTCTATAACCTCTCCATTTCACTTTTGTTCTATTATTAATTATTAATTATTTACACTCAAGCCTCTGGGCCAATTCAATACAAGTAATTTATATTATACAATAAGTGCTGACGGTCTGTTAACCTAATATGACCTAAATGACTCAGCTTATTATGAGATAATTTATCACCTTTCCAGCAAGAGCTGCATTGTCCAGGGACTCAAAGCTCAAACCTTTGAGTTGTGCTGTGTCCTGCATAGATGAAACCCTGAGCTGCCAGGGAGTCTCATACAGGAAGTGGTGTTGTGTCAGACACAGCGCAGAGGACACCATCGAGGTGCTTGGTCCCTTGGTGTGTGTCCCCACCCCTCTCCATACTCCAGAGGTGCAGGGAGAGCAGCGTTGCTCAGGAGGGGAGAGCTAACTACCAATGGCACTGAGCACTGTAGCCTGATGAGTTACATGGAGAGCTTTCCCCCTAAATCTGACATTCTGCTTATCAAGGAGACTAGAAACCCTAGCCAAATGCATCAGTAACATGCCATAGCTTTCCTTGTTGCCAGTCTCCTATTTGACAAGCTAAGAGATGAAACCATCTCCACTTAGCTGCACATTTCTCTTACAATAACTGCCCTGTAAAACATCAGAATTGCTGGTTTTCATAAAGGATATCATTTATACAGCTACAATGGCAAAGACAACAGGCTGAAGTGCAGTAGATCATTTACTTTCCAGAGTCTTAAAGAGCTATTACAACTAATCTGAACAAATGGATCTCTCTCCTCCAAGATGTATGGTTAGTTGAATGGGAGAGGGAGGAATGGACTCCTTTTCCTCATACCAATCATTTGGCAAAATCACTCTTCTTCCTTCAGGCCAGTGATCAGATATCTTAGCTCAAAGTACAACCGTGATTGAAGAACAGAGGTCTCAGGAAACATCATGCTGTGATAAAGCAAAGAGCATATGGGATGTGTAACGGTTAAGGATAAATAGTCCAAGTGTAAATTGTGCTGACATTCTGCTTCCTACCTCCCCTGCTTTATTATTATTTCTATAGCTACTGCTACTATTTGCATTCCTGTAGCTCCTATTAGCTCCAGCTAAAACCAAGCCTCTATTGACACTTTTCAGACCCAGCTACTATCCTGTAACACTTTCAACTGTATAAAGAAGATAAAGCATGTGATAAATGACACATTATTATTCCTGGTCCATAAATGGACGGCCAAAGTTCTGAAAAATCAAGTGACTCGCTGAAGTGTGCAAAGGAGGTCTGTGGTAGAGACAGCAAGTCACCACAGCGGTCTCATGTTGCACTTCTGTGGGCTGAAGTCCCGGATCATTTTTGCCTGTTTTTGGCATTTTTACCATCTATTCTCAAGCACAAAAGCTTGCTTATAGGGAAAACTAATATCATGAGAGAAATGATATAGTGGAAAGCCTGAGTACGATATAAAAAAATAAAATAAAATTACCCCTTTCTTTTAAAACACCCAATAAGAAAAGCATCAGGGTTTAGAATTGAGCTGTTCACAGATTCTTGAAATTCATGGAGGTCGAGAAAAGAAAATATGAAAATTCTGCAACAGTCTGAAGTAGGTATTTTAAACAATTCAGAGAACTTTATAGAAGATTACTGTGCCGATTTTTGCTCTATTGGTAGTGGCATAAGCATCAAAACTTCATCATTTCACTGCTAACGAAACTAGCAAAACTGACCTAAGAGATGTGTACTGCACAAGGAGAAACTTAACTGAGCTATTATCATAAAGGACACCTTTCCTGGCTGAAATTATCGCCTAGCTAATCTACCATCGTAAATCATGGCATATTACTATTTCTTGGTCTTCGAGAGAGGGGTCATCTTCAAGTAACTGTGGCACTACATCATATGGTGGCCTCTTTGGTTTTCTTTTGAACAAGTAAGCACATGTTAACATTTATCTTTTATTTATATCTTGAGCGTAGCTTCTGTAGTTGAGTTCATTCTGTTCTGGATGTATTCAAATGATAGACAATGCATCATTCTTACACTGATCCATTCATGACTATTGTGTTAAGAAAGTATTGTGTACTCTGAATAGGTTAATTGGTCGGTAGCTTAATCTAAGTGGAAGAGTGTTGAAGACAATGAGTATTTTTTTTAACCAGTGGCATTATACATTGAACCATTTCATTCATTTGTGTATGCATTTTGCTCTTTCTTTTTCATTTCAGAATGCTATTGTATTTTGCTTTTATTTGCATGGGCTTCTGTAAGAATGCTGCTATTAACTTATTAGACTGGAAATAGGTTGGACTGCTCGCTAAATGCTGCCTGGTTTGTTTTTTTTTTTTCCATGGAATTCTCTGCATGCAATTTAGAATTCTGTTTCTAATAAGATTATTAAGGAAATAATGAAAACCGGTAGGATTGTTCTGTTAGTAAGTTTCCTTGGTGATTAATGAACTAAATAATAATGTTTCTCTCTCTGGTCAAATTCTGCCTCCAGCTGTACCAGTAAGAAGCCAGAAGTAACTCCCTTGATGCCAATCAAGCTATTCTCGATTCACTATGGTAGATTTAGTTACCGTGGTATAAATGATCAGAGAATTTGACTTCACATGTGTCAATACTTTAGGGCTTGTTTGTGGTTTGTGGGTCCGTCTTTGAAAAAAATGGTATACTGTATAGTCTCAAAAATTACACAGCCGAGAATCTTCCTAACAGGAGCAAGGAAGTCTCACTTGAACCATAAAACATAAAAAGAGAAGAGCAACCCAAGAGAGACTGACTGTGAGGAATGATGAGCAATAATGGTTTCAATCCACCATCCTCACGCTGGCTGCAGGATTCCTTTCAGATCAATGCATGTACATGCCAGGCAATGTTTTCCAACATAAAACCTTACAGTTTATACAAGGGATGGATGTAGCATCTACCGGGCAAGAAGGGAGAAAAAATTTAAATTGTACTCCATTCCTCTGTAAGACTTGGTAAAACACAGTATTTTTTTTTTGTCACTGGATGTAAAGAGCAGACCTAGAACAAGTTCTGGGTGGCACGTTCAACAAATTAATTCTTCCTTACCTGGACCAAAGAATTAGATTTATATAAACATGTGCCATCTGCCTGAAGCTCAGATTATCTATCAGGTAAACCTGCCTAAATTCCCCCGTTTCCCCAAGAAAGCTTAATGAGGAATAAGCCGTGATCCATTTGCCCACTGCTTAGGGCCTGTCAGCTTGGAGAGTGTGTTGGTAGTAGGATGGTGTGTAAGATAGTAGGTGTCTTCTACTGTTCCAGAAAGTCGAGTGATATCAAGAGAACAGACTGAAATCCTATAGAAGGAATGGTCCTCAAAGACCCCACAAAGCATTTTTCAATACAGAAGACAAACATCTTGAAGATATTTCCCCATTGTTTCCTTTTAGAGGTAGATAGAAGCAAACAAAAAGTATCAAACTTAACGGTCTCTTTAACCTCCTTCCTTCTTTCCATTGCAATGTTGCTTCAGAAATCCAGAGGGGTGTTTATTTTTCTTTCTTAAGGACAGAAAGGATAGAGGCTACCTCTTCCCTCTAACTCCAGCATAGTTTTAGACAACCAGCTGTGGAAGATCAAATTGTAAAAGCCTTTCTACAAGATGTTGGATTTATTTTCTACACCTATCTTTTGTGGCCATTTGTGGAGACTGAGGATTGACAGCCTGCATTTCTTTCTCTTAAGTATACACTCTCAGTCAAGGACGTGATTAGCACATTTTTTGCCAATAAAATGGGCTGTAATTAGCTTTTAATAATCGGTGTGGTTTTTCTATATCAGCATGTGATTTAGACACTTGAGGTATTTTAAAAGCCCTATTCAGGAGTTCAGTACCATCTATTACATTTGGGGCAAATAAAGCTTTTAGAATAATGTTTGGAAAAGCGGCACCCTGTAAATATAAGGTGGTGTTGCACCATATGGAGACTGGCTCTATGACATATGGTTTGAATTAACAAGTTTAAAACTGTTAGGATCAGTTTTTCTTTCACTGAAGGAAAAAAAATATAAAACCACAAGATACGTACAGTTAAATAAGCTTCAGTAGCGGATACAGACCCAGCTTGTGCCAACATGTGCTAATTCAGTTAAAATACTACCTAGACTATACTAGTCAGTTTTGGGGTTTTCTTTAAGCAAACAGTATTGCCAGCTGCAAATGTGTTTTATTACTGTTAGTACAAGGACCATCGTCACCACCACCATCATTATGATTGTGGTCCTCATTAAAATAAATGATTGGCCCTGGTTTTGTATTAAAGCTATTTGAAAAGACAAGGCTGAATGACAGATGAAAACAAAGGATGGAAGCGGACCTTCTGATCTCACCTAATTGAATCTTCGTTGGCTGAACTGATCTGAAAAAAGTTCAAAGATCTGGGATCCATATTACACAAACATTGTTTCATTTAATCAAAACTGTCTTTGAAGTGCCATGCTTGCAGACCACCTGTAGCTTTGAAATCTGAGGTCGTAGGAAAGCTTCTCTGATGGCCCACAGTTATGATATGCCAGAGAAAAATAAAAACAGAAAAGGGACAAGTCCATGAAAAGATATTTTGTAGCAAGATTTCTTTTAAGCACCTTTTTACCCAAGTTTATGCTGTCACTTGCAGCAGCAAGCAAAGCACTCTGTGTAAGGGAGTGCATTTTTTTTCACGTTCCTTCCGTCTTGTTTCACAACTTTAACTGTTGTGGCATTTAAAGACAGTTTCACTGACAAAATAACCGTGAGGTTATCCTTAGCCTCAAATAAATGTAGCAATACTGTGAGAAGTTCCTTTTGCAGGTCTCATCTTGCATCTGGGAAGGTGCATCTCTGTACTGAAACAAGAAACAACATAATATAAGAAGAATATAATAAATATATAATACAAGAAACAAGCATAATATAAACTAGTGGCAACAAAATAAGGAAAAGAAAAAGAAAGAATCAGCATGAAACATTCAAGGCCAGAATTTCCTTCAGGCGTGCGGGTTATTGGCACAAAGGAGCTACAATCTAGCATGGATGGATGCTATCTCATTAGCTGTGAAAAGGTAACATGTCACGTCCAGTGAGTCAGACTGGATGATCATTCTCCAATCCTATTTTCCTAGGAGTTTCTACCTGGAAAACAAACATAGTGGGGACTTGACTGGCATGCTCTGATTTTCAGCAGTCATCAAGCATTATGTCTTCCCCTTGGAACTGTAACAACACAGTTTAATTTAGAGGAGCTCAGAAGTTGCTAAGGGCTGGCAAAACACAGCACAGGATCACTGAATTACAAGTGGTGCATTTATAGCCTGCTATCTATAACTCAACCCGTGTTGGAAAAAGCTGAGAACCTGGGCCAACTTTTCTTCTCAATGATTCAAATCTAAGAGAGGAAAAAAAAAAAGTAAACATCCTGAAAATAATGTTAGAAGAGATTAAGTTTTCTCAACTACAGTTTACAACTAATTTCTCATATTGGAAGTTTGGGAATACAATCCTGTAGACCTACCTGGAAATTGATAATTCATTTCTATATTTTTCAGATAATTCCCAATAACATCCAGATTTCCCTCACTTTGTAATCAGTTGTTCAATTCCACACATCCATTATCAAAATCCAATGTGCCAGTTAGAAAACAGAGATCTTCTAAATCTGGTTGGGTTATTTAGCTACACGCTATTATTAAAATGAATCCTCTTCTGTTTTACAATATCCCAGTGGCTACGCCCTGATATGACGCTGCAGCTCTGCACTGACAAGAAAAAAAGGGATAAAAGCCCAGTATGTTGGTCTGCATGAGGGATTCACAGCACATGGATTCCTAGAATGATCAGAACAAACAAGGGTCTGTGTTCTCCTTACTGTGTAAGTTACATATTTATTGCAAAGTAAACAGCCACTTCTCTTTTTCCTATGTAACTTTGGTCTCTCTCTCTATGGAACTTCTCAAAACACGGTACCAAGGTCAGACTTTTTTTTTTTTTTTTAATAATAAAGTGATCAAATGATAATTCTTTTATTAATCCAAGAGAATAAAAACATGCTACTCTTTGGATGCTGCTTTAGGGATAATGCATGGCACAAATCTGTGTGAATGTAAAATTTTGAGAAACATCAGGGAACAATTCATACCTGTGCCAACCATATTGGGAACAACATGTAGTCCACTGATTGTCTATCACAACACAGTTAGCAATTGGCAAATAAACCATGGACACTTTATCTCATTCTACAAAATACAGTATAATACCACAGAAGAGACTGAGGTCTAGGAGGTAGAATATATGCCTGTGCTGTCAAAGAATTACACACGTATTTTAAAAAAGCAATGTCAAACCCCACAAATGTTAAAATTATTACTTATTATTTGATAAGATCATTGGGATCTTTGTCTTTCGTATTCTTCTGCCAATTGTACTATAAAGCCCAGTATTTAAAATAAAGCAAGCATAAGTTTTAGATGCAAACACGTATTGGGTAACTGGAATGTGGTGACTCAAGCAAATCAAGTTTTGTCTTGTGCATCTACCTAAGGTACATGTGGTTTTGACATTTCAGAAGAAATGTGGCCCTTAATCTCCTGGGCTAGCATGTACACAAGATATTCCTGCATATGGCTTTTATATATTTGTGTCCTGCATGTCACAGTCAACATGTGTATTTTGGATCTGTCAAGCAATGCTAAAAAGTTCATGTACAACAGATTTATTAAATATATAGGGATAATAGCTACATCGATGTGAGTCTTTCTGTGTAAATGCCTAGATAGACAGATAGATGGGTAATTTTGGCAAATTAAATCCTCTTCCCTTGCTGATAACATATCTGCCAGCAAGTGTGCTGTGTGACAGACATTCGCCCTTCTCTACATCAATACCTGATAGTTAGGCAGAAAAGAGGCAACATCATATTAGCATATCTATTTCCCTCTCTTTCCTCTACAGGTGCTAAATAATTAGTAGTGGTTGAATTATTCATTGCAAATAATATTCATTGTGAATGTATCCTTTTTTTTTTCTTTTTTTTTCTTTTTTTTTTTTTTTAATTTAATATTGCTTTCAAATCATTCAAGGGGCAATCCTTATTCCTGCAAATATATTTGTTACTCATAAGTATTCAACAAATACTTGGACAAAGATATTCTGTCCTAGAAAAACACTGATTTATAAATCAGTTTCTTCAGACTATTATAATGTATGACTGGCCATCAAAAGCAGATGCTGTGGTTTCTCTGTTCTTTTTGGTAGACTTTAAATTTAAAAAAAAAAAAAAAAAAAAAAAAAAAAAAATAAAAAAAAGAAAAAAAAAAAAGCAAAAGAAAAGAGTTAAATAGCAAA